>OVBB01003127.1:0-10185 GCA_900406415.1 Isatis lusitanica
ACAAGTCCTTCAATTCATGGGATAGAATTTGATTTCTGGTTTCTGAACTGATTTTCCTACTGTCAGAACCACTCAGCCATGCATTTAGGGTAAAGCTCAATCTCAGTAGCAATGGAGGAGAGGCCACGAAGCTCTTTCTGAACTTTCCGTCTCTCGTAAAAGACTGAGCACGCAAGGGAATTGCATTTCACTCCGCATTGCACCACCCAGTCNTTAAGCGCACATGGAAAGAGGTCTATAGTCGTTCTTGTTCATCAAATAGCAGACATTTCTAAAACTATTCTCCACCTCTTCAGCATAAAATATTCTGCAACTACCATGAGATGACACTGTCTGTTCCAACTCAAAATGTGGGCAAGCCTAAATGCAAATGCTCAACGCCAGAAAGTAATCGATAGCAGAATCTGTTAACACTTCATATAAATGTTAGATTTTGGAGTATTTACCGCGGCTAAGTGCTGCATCTCTCTCTCCAATTTTGAAGTCTTACAAACAATGGTTGCAGCAGCTGCGCTCTCATTTTTGAGGCACCGGTTGCATAGCTGAGCAGATGCCTGAACAACTTCCCCACACAAGAAGCAATGTTTCGAGAGATAAAAATAATCAATTCTAGTTTTGTGCGAGTTCCTAGAGTTTAAGGGACGTTGACCAAGGGAGCTTCTGGTGGGACGAGGCATCTCCAAAAACCACTGGTTCAAGTCTGCACCCACAAGTCCAAATACCCTTTGCAAAGCTGGTATAATTTGTTTGTTGATGTAGTATAAGTCATTTAATCGGTAGGGTGAATCGATGTCCAAAAGAACCAGTGGGTCCACCACCATTTCAACAAGTCGAGCTCCTGGCTCCCCATGGATCACAACATAAGGCACTCGTTCAGCATAGCGTGGCTCTGTCCGAGGGTCTGCTTTCATTGATTTGGTTGCCACAATAGCTGCTGGAGGAAGGAGCGAAGAGTCTCTTGTGCTGTAAGTCCCCAACCGAACTTCTTTTGCAAAGACAAAATCTTGAAGAGACACCCTCCCTTGTAGTATCCGCTTCCACTGTCTGTACAAGTACGATTTAACCTGCATAATGAAAAGAGAAAAGCAGATGTAAGCCACTGCATTTCAGCTGATAATATGAAAGAGCGTAAGAAATCAATTTTGTACCTTAGAGATGTTCTTCTTTTCAAAGAAGAGTCTCAACGACTGCTCCATAGTTTTTGCAACAGCTGCACAAGTGTCTCTTCGAACAGTTTCAATACCTTTTGCATCAAATATAGGCTCGTTCTGATCGGGACTTTCATAACTGTACCCAACATAGCGCTTCTTCGTAAGAAGGAAACAAGGTTGATAGACTTTCTCCATCTTTAGAGTGACTGGGTATGGGTTCCTTTCACTGATTGCAGATGCAATCTCTTGCCCGACTACAAAAGCTTCTTTTACAGTTCGTCCTTTGAGGAGGACAAACATACTACACAAGTATTTAAAATGCATGAGGCCACACGAAGAAGCAAATAAAGAAACTGCGATACATACTTAACATTTAGATGAATAGATATAGAAATACCTATCAGTGTCTCCATATACAACTCTAGCGTTCCAATTCTCATTGGCATTGACGAACGAAATAGCCTTCTCNTAAATAAAGAAACTGCGATACATACTTCACATTCAGATGAATAGATATAGAAAATACCTATCAGTGTCGCCATATACAACTCTAGCGTTCCAATTCTCATTGGCATTGACGAACGAAATAGCCTTCTCAAGTGTGCTACGACCACACTGGACAATACTATCTGCCAGCTCTGCACAAGGCATTCGACCACTGAAGCCAGCAGCAGTATAGCCATAAGTCACATTTGCTATCAGCTTTAAAGCAAGCTGCCTCGCATTAAATATCTGAAAGAAGACACCAAATCCCATCAAAATTGCAAATTTTATTGTAAGAAAACTGCAGGAAATGTTCATAGCTGAAACCAGAGACCAAAAATATTGAAACCAAAAACTTAGGCCACTCTCTCTCTTCGGTCAATCATCACTAGTCAAAATATTCGATATGGACTCTGACCAAGATAATAACCATACCCGGTGAAGAACTGCTTCTGAAGGAGTCAACTTTTNGAATCCCATCAAAATTGCAAATTTTATTGTAAGAAAACTGCAGGAAATGTTCATAGCTGAAACCAGAGACCAAAAACTTAGGCCACTCTCTCTCTCTTCGGTCAATCATCACTAGTCAAAATATTAGATATGGACTCTGATCAAGATAATAACCATACCCGGTGAAGAACTGCTTCTGAAGGAGTCAACTTTTTCATTGCTTTTTTCACCATTATTCTTGTAGATAGAATTTCCTCTAGCAGCCTTGGCAATATTCCTCTGCGCACCTACATGTAAGAAGAGGAGCTGACTGTTATGCTTAAGCTAATCAAGAAAAGGATACATCGACGCAGAAAAGAATGATGCTATTGGCAAATAAGATCATTTGTTTGTATTGAATACAGTGACTTCAGATTTAAGAAAAGCAATGCACACTACCTCCGGTGGCACGTACATCACATTGTTTGGGGTCTGCAGGATCTGATTCAAATCCTGAAGAACATCAAGGTCTAGAGAGTATGAACTGACCCCAAGGGTGTTCATCTTCAAGTGTGCAAGTTTTCCAAGACATGTACAAAAGCACAGATTATATGCAATAATCATTGAAGGGTAAAGAGATTGAAAATCCAAAACAATAACAGGATCCTCGTAGAAGGCAGATTCTGGTTCCATCACTAGAGGAACACATTCCATAGCTGGCTGAGAAGCAACCTACATGATCACGTGATTTATTTAGGACAATGCTTACGAGTAAGAAGGGCGTGAAAAGATTATGAAGCGTAACTGCAAGGCATATGTTATGGAAGCTATCATAAGGAAAAAGAAAAATCATGGCGATTAAGGTTTTAAAACGAGGTTAGGCCAGCCCATCATTTAAGGACAGACGACTTATTGATAAATTCAAGAAATGTTACAAGTAAATTACTTGGAAGAAGCGGATAAAACGAACCTGTTGATTTCCTGGAGAAATAGCAAGATAATTTTGTGTATGTGCTAATCTCAAAAGCATGGATTCTACTCTGTATTGGGAACCTCGGGAGAGAACTGAGAAAAAGTCGATGCCAAAAACACGAGCAAGCTCTGACGTACGATTTATCTGCAAACGATAATTTAGTAGGATAATCAACTTGCACATAATTCAAAACATAGATCAAGTTGAAAATGTTACATACCATGTCAAGTTGGCTCATTATCTCAAGGGTCAAATTTGCTCGGCGAATCACATATTCTATGCATCGGTATCTTGCACCTGCAGAACCGCTTGAAAACCACTGTGTCAATACTTTATAGGGGATTGATGGAATCTTCTGCCTTAAAACAGCCTCCGAAACAGCTTCAATAGTGTACATGTTGAGTTTCACTTCACCGCGAATCAAACGCCATGCATTGAGAACAATTCTACCTCCAACATGAACACCACTAGCATGTGTGCGTCCCCACTCGTCCTCAATCACCACTTCTTCTACTTGAGCAGAACCAGCTACCAACGGATCTGGCGGCAGATTATTACCAAGATTTCTCTTATTATCTGAATCATTTGTCGTGGTCGGAGTTGGCGTCCTAGATATATGATTGAGAAATCTTATACCAAGCTGTGCGGCCCTTTCAGCTAGAAAACCAAGGGATCCACCTTGTATATCCCAACCCACAAGAATATCTGGATCCCATTTGCATACAGTCTCAATAAAATAACTGAATAGTTGCCTCTCTTCAAGGAAGACAGACAACTTGCATCCAGACAGGCCATCAACATTTCTGTAGTGAGATAACAAACAAGATCGAAAAAGCAAATTAAAGTACGAATGACTAAAGTTTATGGTAGCATTACAGGCGTCATAAAAGCACGAATACTTCAGCTGCAAAATAAGTATTTTACCTCTGAGAGACGATATCTGGACTGAATAAAAGCACGAATACTTCAGCTGCAAAACTATCGTCATTCTGCACAACGAGAGCTATGACATTGACAGAATCAAATCGTGGATCAGGTCGAAGATCCCCTCTAGACTCTGCATGAACCTGTAAGTTTACAATTGACATGTGTCAACGAACCTGTTACCAGAAAACATCCTCTTAAATTGTGTTGCTCGCTCTGAGGCTCGAGGAAGGAAAACTGGAGCATGGGAAATTCAGGTTTACATGAAATGTGTGTTACAAAACAATTAAAAGTGCCTACGAGACTAATCTACGCGTGCAAAGGCCACTGAAGGCTTTTACCAATCAAATATGTAGGTTCACGAAAAGGGGATTAAGTTAAAGCACCTCTATGCTCAGCACTGTAAGTTGTTGCCCAGCCCCCATGCTCGCAGGATCTCGGAATCCAATTTGACTTAAGGGAGTGGGCCCTGACTTCCCATCAGGACCCGAAATCTGAGACATCTCTTGTGAAACATGGTTAGGAAACTCTCCTTTGCTTTGCAGATCTATCTCAGACTCCGTATAAGCGTTTGATTTTGAATTAACAAAAACGTTATCATGCTGGTCCACGTGCTCAGACACAGACATCAGATTAGATGCAGAAGCAAGATCAGTGAAAGTCGTCCCACAATCAGTATGATCATCTCCTAATGGTTTTTTTTCTGAATCAATATTAGAGTCTCCTGAACCTGGAAAATTCAAAAGTTGTAAACACACAAAACATCATTTTCACTTGCCTTTACGGCATCCAACTCAGTAATTAATATCTCAATCACGAACAGTACCATCTTCGCAAGGAAAGAGGCCTTAAGCAATGTATATCGAACCTTTTAGAGGATGTAACTGTACACAATACCTTTGTCATTCGATATCCATTGTGAAACAGAATCGACAGACGGGGGTGAAAAGGCAGGGGTCAGTAGGTAAAGGTTGGAGCCGTCATTGAGATGATGCAAGGGTATACCAAGGGAAGCTCCTTGGAAAAGGTGTTTCTTTTCGTCCTCATTGGCGTCCGTGTCCTCCAAGGAAAAAAACGGGATCTCCTTGGAATCCCCCTCTTCGAAGAGAAGAAACAACAGGATGTCAGAAGTAATCTCAAGTTTGGAAAACAGAAGTAAAAATTTATAGATTTATATTTCAAGCGCAATTGCATTGATGGTACAAATAGCAGAGACTAGAACCAGAACAAGATGAGTAAAAGTACCATATCCATCACGTGAAGAATCCTGCAGTCTAGCACTTAAGCAATCGAGTGAAGGAGGCTGCTTGCTTAAGGTTAGGCCGATTAATCTTCCTGTCTCAACAGTTACATTGGCAAATAACTCTTGCTCATCCCCAGATTTTTGGACATTATTTATATCAATCCCCACAAGTTTATTGCTAGACACCAATATTCCCGATTCCACAGTTTGTGATTCCTTACCAAGTGGAACAGTGGCAGATGATATATTCCTCGAAGCTTCATCACTGTTTCGACCTGCTGTTTGTTTAGAAGAACATCTTTCAATAGAATGAAGTTCAGATGACTGAGTGGATATAGTAAACTCACAACTTCCTACATCTATCGGGGACAAATTTTGAGGAGCATCTCCATAGTAACATTCACTAACTTCTGCAGAAAGAGCAGGACCTTGTTTCTTGTCCTCAGATCTCAAGGTAGCCATGCACTCCCTTTTTTTCCCGTCCCTGGAGTCTCTAGTCAGTGGTAGAACCTTCCTAAATTTCATTTGTTGTGAAACAGGCGACTCCCCATGGCATAACCGTTTTTTCCTCATCATGTCCCGCAGCGAACATCCAGCCACAAGGTTTCTATCAATCGTGTTACAAATATCTGATTGATGTTCTTCAACTGGAACATCAAAATCGCCTTTCATCTCATTCATGGGGTCGGAACTAATCTTTGTTAAACCAAGTTTATCACTAGGATTTGCGCAGTCAAAGTCCTTCTGGAGATTTTTTGTCAACGAGAAAGGTAAAGGCCCCCATACAGATTTGGTAGGCTTGTTGCTCCTAGAGAAGCTCGTATGTAAATCACTCTTTCTGTATCTCTGGAATGAGTTTTCGCTTGATGCATTTGAAGCTGAGATATTTGGAACATCACTTGAGACATCTGTGTCAAGAGATTGTTTGTCTGATGAAGGAGTAGGATCTTGGCTATCAAGATTAGTATGTAAAGCTCCTTTTGTCGAACTCCTGAAGTCTCGCTGATCCTCCTGAGAATCAAGAATGTCTTGACATTCCTTTTGGGATTGGCTCACATAATCTGTACTAGCCATTTCAAGAACCTTGTTAATGGACGCTAAAGGAACCAGAGGACTAAGGATGGTTTCCCGGAGAATTTCATCATCGGAGTTTATGTCCTCTGCAGCTTGGGATGAGGCAAACCACTTAAAGAGACCTAACGCTTCAGCATCTTGTATATCAGCAGGTATATCTCTGTCCGTGGGTGTTTTCATATATGCATCATTTTCCATTGATGCTTCTCCACTCTCATCAAGTGGAGAAAGCTTTTCTGATGCAGGGAACTCACTGCGTGTACCAACCATATGATTCAAAATCTGAAGATCCGTAATTTCAGGTTTAGCATGCATATCTGAACCGGCTGAAGATACTGCAGTAGGCTTCGTATCAGACGGAGACAATCCAACTTCGTGATACAACTCCTTTAGCATATTCTCAAACCCAACATAATGTGACATAGTCTTCAGCACATCAACTGCAGAGGGTTTTCCAGGATCAGGAGGTATAGGTGCATCATACACGCCTGTCCTTTCATACTCCTCCTGACACAACAGTGACAAGGTTAGGTAAGGGAAGACCAACTAAATAAATTCAAAGTATAAAGCTAAGAAAGTTAGGAAGAACCTCCCAAATTGCCACAAGCGACTGAACCATCTTAGTATCAGATTGGGCTTGTGAGAGGGAGTTGTACATTTTAAATTGTTGATTGAGAATATCTACAAGAGAAGAAGCTAGTCAAAGGTCCGTTCATACCTGAACTTGAAACAATTATATTCCGTTTTAGGAAAGTTACCACTAATAGTAGCATCCCCCTCAAGTTCACACAGACTCTGACGTCTGTAGTGGTGACTATGCTGGCTCTGGCTCAACGGTGTATCAGATTCTTCCGAGAGATTCCACATCCATTGACCTGGGATTGTTGACAAGCTCCAAACAGGGAAACTGACGTTTGCAGCAGCACTTGAATCTGCCTGCTAAATTGTTTCAGTATTGGGAAATAAAAGAAGATAGAAACTATCTAACAATATGTTGCCAAGCTTCAAGTATCTGAAGATCTACCTTTGTACTAGCCACTTTGTCAATCTCTCCTCCGCCACAATCATCAGAATCAAATATCCTTGGACGGAAATGGTGAGGTACTGGGCTACGGAACTTCATCTTTGAAATATGCACATGACCCATTCCATACAAATTATAGTCAACCTATAGAAGAAAATCAAAGAAACTTTAGTAGTGGACTTGCAGGCATCAGACTTAAGCTGTCGAAAAGTATGTGTGTATTATCAACCTGGAAGCTACGTTCATATGTGATGTTGCTAAACTAAACAGACACCTAGTGGCTAATAATTTCTTTTCAATACATGACAACGAAAAATTACCAGAAACTGGAGGATGAAAGGAATGTGAGACTCGTAAGGCTGCAAACTTTTACCAAGAACAGCACCTGCCTAGAGAGAGAGAGAGAGGAAAAAACGCTCATTACAAAAGGCAAACGAAATGGTTATCAGTAAACTATTTTCACTGATTTCTATGCATCAAACATAAAGAACAGAATAATGGTGGAGTGAAATGATCAAGATATTGATATGCCATGGAGGATTTATAAAAGGCGAGTTAAGAGAGTTAGTAATGACGTACCAGAAGAAGACTGGCAGCACGAGTCACATCTTGTGGATGGTAGCTATTCTACTGTGAAGGGGAACAAAATAATAATCTGCCTAAGAAAAGGGTACTGCTTTAAAAGCACATATACAGGATACAGAAAAATCTTCACAAATGCCTCCTCCGTTGAGTGGTACCCATAAAACTTCTTTGCTCTGACAATCTCACAATCATGTACATGTTGCCTTTTTGAAGCAGCACTACCCTTAAGCTACAGGTCCACATCAAGTATCATCAGTTAGGAATATTGATTGAGAGTAGACACATATATGAAAAGAGACAAATTCATAGAGAGAAAAAAATAGATACATAAACGTAGCTCATAGTATAAGAAACACACCTTTAGAGCCTTCTCCAACTCAAGGGATACAGCAGGTATATTTCCATCAACTAAAGCATATAGAAAAAACATGAAAAATGTCATTAGTGCTTGACTAGCTAACTGCAGTACGTTTCTCGATAGAGCTAGAGTCTTACCTCCGTTATGATGATCAAGTGTAATTTCCGAGCATGGGATATAAAGATATGGCAAAGCCTGCAAGAGAAATAGAAATTTCCATACTCAAGGAGGCCACAAAAATAAGGAACTGACCAACAATATTTTTCAAAACAAGAAAGTAAAATTAACAATCTTACACGATGAATGTGCAAGCAAGTCTTCTGACCAGCAGGTGTGGAGCCATAAATCCTTATAACAGGGACTTCGTTTACCTCTCCACCTTAAGTTCCAGCAAAAAAATCAGGTAAAGCAAAGTCAAAGATTTACCCTTTATCTAAAGAGAAGACTAATCTAACGAAAATTGACCACTACTCTTTCAGTCTTTCATTTCCATAGTCTTCCCAACTTAAAAGAAGAAAAAAAATTGTAAGCGCCAATATCAATCAGGCAAGAAGTGCAACAAGATGGAGAAAATGTTGGTGAAAGTGGGACATCACATGTCTAAGAGAACTTTCAGCAAACCGTTGGATACAACAAGCCGAAGCTTTTACCTTGGAAGCTGCTGTAGCAAATATCATATCCAGGGATCGGAGAAGCCATGTAGTAATCGATCGAAACAATCCGTAAGCTGAAAACATTGGAACCCGACAGAGAATCAGCCATGTCTGGCCCTGAGACTTTTACCGGAACCCCCAAAATTATGATTCCCGCCGGCTGATTTCTCCGGGATGTCTCGACAAAATCCGAAACCGAAAAATGAAACCGCCACAAACTGACCAATCAATTAACCAACGGTTTTAATGGTTCAATTCTTTTTTTCATTCATATTGCGTATTAGTAATTTAATGGGCCGATAACCTATTGGGCCGATTTGAACTATGTTGAACAGCCCAAAGAGAATTTGAGCAAAGCTAACGCAAATAAACGGTCTTCTTCTTTTTTTGTTTTGCAATATTTTCAAGAAGGTGTGGAATCTTTCTGGATGAATTGGAGCAGAGACAAGACTTTCTCCTTGGATAAAGGAAAGAAAACAAGACTTGTTCCACTGTTAACAAACAAAAAAGAGACATCGCAATAACTATCTTCCTCTCTATCTTCTCTCCGATATCTGCTCTTTGTCAATTACGAGTAGGCGAATTTGTTGGAGGCTAAAGTGTAAAAAGTTGAAAAATCTTTCTATATAAGTGCAATTAAGTTTGAGTCAACAACTTTCATGACAAAACTGTACAGTGTGCTTTTACTTTTCTGGGTTTCATGAAGAATGAAATAAAGAAAAGTTTTAAGATAAAATAGTTTCCATCATATGTAAACAATCAATGGCTGACTTTCTTATGTTGTGAGTCTTTCACAGTTTCTTCAACGGATACGATTCACATGTGAAAATGGCTCATGTGCTGCTTTTGGAGCAGGTTTTTTGGCGGCCTCAGGTACTCCGAAAACATTCCAAAATCTCAGAGTCTCGTCTCCTGCTGCTGAAGCTACGGTACAACCATCTGGACTCTGTAGAAACACACAGCAAACAAGACAAGTTTTTAGAACTAAAGACCTCAAAAACTCAAACCACTTGCAGCAGATAATGAAATTGATTCAAGTTTTTTCTCATCACCTGGGCCATATATAGAACTCTTGATGTATGACCAGAGAGCTCAGCCATCTTCACCATGGATGGGTACTTCCACAATGTAAGCTGATTCTGTGTAAACCCGTGAGAGCTAAGCAACTCTCTTTCGTTGTTGCTCCATAGCAGAGAACAGACCTGTGACCCCGTGTCTACCGAGTTCAAGCAAGCCGCTGTGTGAGTGTTCCAGAACTTTATCGTCCTGTCTCCTCCACCCCCACCAG
>OVBB01003128.1:0-10182 GCA_900406415.1 Isatis lusitanica
GGGCTCTGATCGTAACTTGGAGATAAAGCAAGCTGGAGATTTCGATTAGGGTAGATAGGGATGATAGCGTTAGAGGTAGGATGAAGTGGATTGTGAAAATTGGGATCGGTGGTCATTGTGATCACGTAGAGAAAAGAGAGAGAGAAAAAAAAGTTAGAAGTGAGAGAAAGAGTTGCTTAAGTAGAAGAAGAGGAAGCAGAAGGAGACGGTTACGTAGAGAGGAAGTTATGGAGGAACAGGGAGACAGTTAACTTCAGTTGAGGAACAAAGCGGTTTACTTTGTAAGGACTTATCCCTTTTGCAGTTTGAAACCACGTTTTTTTCCCGTCAGTTTTGCTGCTTCTTTTTGTTGGGCCAACTTTTATATCTAATGGGCCTTGTAATCCAAGTTATCCGTCAGTATGAATTTTACGAATATGCCATTCGTTTACTAACCCGGCTTTAGTTCGGTTTAATNACAACAGCATCACCAACACATTCGACGTTCAATTAAAATTTCTTTTAGTAATCCAAACAACAAAAGAGTATAACAATCGACGGGTAAGAAGAAAAAAAGAGGGTATAACAATTCGACATTCCCAGACCAAATAACAACTTCAAAGAGAAATTGGTCTAAGAGTGTACATTGGAAGGGAAAATAAAAAATGAAGAAAAAGTTTTTTAGAGGTAGTGTGAGAACTGAGAAGAAGACCCGCTGCTATAAAAAATCAATGCGGCTTTTGTATCCACAAGTTGACCCCTATAAAAGTATATATTAGTGTATAATGGCCATAAATAAGAAAAAAAACGATAAAAAGTCAACAAACCTTTCTAATCACTGGCCGATACTCCCCAAGAGTCTTTCTACAGCAGCGTTAACGTTGCCGTTGGTTGCACGCAACGCCCTAATGTTCTCTGCTCTATCAAAGAAACCCATTTCCTCAAGCTGTTGCAATTGTGCGGCGTAAAGCTCTTCAGGAGGAACTGAACCACAAAACATAAAAACATATATTTGTCCATTTCAATGGAAAACCATCTCAATTGTAGATTACGTTTCAAAGAAAAGGGTCTAGAGAAACTGCATCTCACCATTGGACTGGTTCGCACCACTTAAGCCGCCGCCACCACCAAGACTGCCAAACATATTCATCAATAAATCCAGCCCTCCGTTATTTCCTGTGCCTAAAAAACCATTGCGTGTTAATACTACTGAATCCATTAACTGCAGATGAAATTTTGATTAAAAAAAAAAAAACATATATGCAAAGACTAGCACCATGAAAGCATATAAAGCGCGATAATTACGACATTAAGTAATGTAACTTAGGCCTTTGGATTGTAGATACAGGATTAATAAATAATTCCAAGAGTACCTGTGGTAGCACCAGTTTGCCCTGGAACCCTACATTAAAAAGATAGAAATCAACAGGGTGATAACTATGTCGAACGCATTAACTATTTAGCTATTCACAAGATCTTTTCAACATGAAGCAACCCAAAATACAAAAGGACATGTTACTTCCCAACTAAGTTTAAGAACTCAAAAAACAGCATATAGGGAATTCTCACTTACTGGCTGGTTGTATTCCTATTCCCAGAGATAAGTAACTGCTGCAGACTCATCATTTGCTACGAACAAAAACAATTCCACAAACATTAGGCTGGAGAAACTTCATCATATTCAGATAGCTTAAAGATACAAAAATCTCTTTTGACGAGACAAAATCCATAAAGACAGCAGAGGCACATGTGAGGAGGCTGAACAGACCTGCACTGTCTCTGGGGAGCTAAGCATACGAAGGAACTCTGGGTTCTGCATCATTTCCCTCATCTGAGGACTTGAATCCATCAAGCTACGGAGTTGTGGGTTCAGACTCATCATCTGGAATTGAAAGATAAATTTTTAAAATATGTCATTAATAACAACCAAAGCCCTAAATTATATTAATCCAGGCATTTACCTGATTCATGTATTGTGGATTGGAAAGCAAGCTTTGCATCATCTGTGACATGGCTGGATTTTGTAAAAACTGGTTCATTTGAGAGACATCTGGAGTAGCACCAACCGTTGGATCCCCACCTAGCATGCCCAGTCCACCAAGGCCGTCAAGGCCAGCAAGACCACCAAGGCCAAGAGCTCTAGTATCTCCACCTAAATTCGTCCTTCCAGGCGTAGTTGTCTGGCCTGGCAAGTAAGAGAACAAAACGTTCAGTCATCTTTATTGCATTACAAAGTGCTGGCAAGAAAGTTGTTTACTTAACCATTAATGACAAGGGCTGTGAGAACCACAACACCAAATTACTTTACCACATTGTTCCTGATACAACCAACACATATTAATGAACAATTCCATCTGTGATCAATTTTTCGTGTGCAAGCCAGGCTTGCTGTCTGTTATAAGCTTTGACTAGGTTTCGTTATACACAACAAGTACTGAGCAAAAGGAAACTAAAACTAAGAGAATATAGTTTCGTACCACCTGCAGCACCCCAAGGATTTGGAAGTGGGTTTGTATTTGGCACAGCATTCCCTGTGCCGGTTTCAGCATTGGTTGTCGTGGGATTGTTAGAAGCATCTCTACCTTGTACAGCGCCTTGATTTCCCAGAAGAGCAGCAAAAGGATTAGAATCGACATTGTTTCCAGCGTTTCCTGACATTGTTGTAGCGTTCAACAACGGTTCCTGGACATTTTCATACATACGCCTAAGCATGTTAAATCCCTCAGGAGAAGATTCGATATTACTCATCGCTCTATCAGTATTACGCATCATCTCACGCATAAGCTCTGGGTTTCTTGCAGCTTCTAAAGTCTGCCGAAGGATGCTTGGGTCGTTAAGTACGTGGCCGAGCTCAGGATTGCGATCTACAAGGTCACGCATCTGAGGGTTACTCATTATCAAGGTCCTCATAAGTTCTGGGTTGTTCATAAGATTCTGGATGGCTGGTGTATTCATCATGTCTCTAACCATATTCGGGTTCTGGGCCAGTTGTTGCTGTGCTTGCTCAAGATCCGGAAGACCAGCTACAAATAGCCCAGGCATAGGATTTCCACCACCTAAAGGATTAAAACCAAGCCCCGGAAACAAAGACTCCCCTGGACTCGCTCCTCCGGCATTTGGGATATCATTGGAACCAACCCCTCGAGTAACACTAGGTGCAGTAGTTTGGCTCCCAGCATTTGCAGCGGGAGGTGCTGACGAAGGTGCAGAGCCTCGAACCATATGAAGAGCGTGATCCGCCTGCAAACCTAGAGGTACAGTAAGGTTAACCAAAGAGATAGGTAAAACGTTTACACGAATCCAAAACATCTTAAATCATTTTATATTCCCAATGCTCTTAGTAGATATCCATCAAAAACCTTATATAGCACATAAGCAGAGGCTCAGGGAGTCAAGTCAATATACATAATAACATACTGAAAAATCTGAAATGACCATATTAGCTACTCCAAAAGTTTGCTAAAAGAGTTGCCTTTGATCATATATCATATTAACAGAGAGAAATGACAACGTCAACGACAAGATTCCCATGGTTTTCAGCTGCTTACGTTTAGAGGCATCTATCATAATTCATGATTATATACGAAAAAAACAAAACCAGCTCAAACACTTGCCCTACCATAAAACCTAACTGAGAAACCAGATACGTGGGGGAAATCAAACCAAATCAATCCCCAAGAAATAATCAGAAGAAGAAAATTGACAAGTACCATAGCTAAGGAGCGTCTGATCATCTTTGAGGATTCGTCCCTTGTAAATCAGACGCTGCTGGTTAGCTGGCACGTCGCATTTCTGAGCTACCAAAGCTTTGAAAGACTCGACCGTCGAATCAAGGCTCGTCATCACGCTAAACTTCGAGCCATTCGAGCACCTGACGTTCACAGGAACCACCTCTCCTCCTTCGCCGCCATCAACGACGGTCTGCGGCTCGTTCGAATCTCCTTCCCCACCCATTCCAAAAGTTTATCTCCTTCGATCAAACAAAATCGATGAGGTTGTGTGATCAATTTGGGGAACCCTAACCCTAGAGACTACTTGACTGAAACTCTCGTCGATTTGGCTGAATTACTCTTACGAAATTTGGCTAATAAAAGAAGGAAGAGATCGACTTGATTTTGTTTCGTCGTCTTGAACACCAAATGTGCATTGAGACTGAAAAAGTTTTTATGTTGTGACTAAGATAAAGGTCGGGTCGGGTCTTAACCGTTCCTATCCTTCTCAGAATGCGTGCCACGTGAGTACGACATCGTTTTTCAGCTTTCTCTACGTTTTAAAACATTTCCCCGGTTTAGGTCTAAACCACTAAACCGTGTAATGCGAGTTCCAATTTTGCTGTTTGCGGGTTCAATCTTTCCAGACGAACCTTCCAAAATGATGATCATGCAAAACGTCAACGTACGAGTTAACCAAAACCATTGAACTGATCGATGATATTAGAGGGACACCAGTTTGGATATAATTCCAAATTGTGATAGATTTTAGATTACTTCAGACAAAACTCAAAGCTACTTGAGATCAAACCAGATATTGTTCATATTGCTTCATAGATGACGACAGCAGGAGCATGTAGGTTTTATTGGTGCATTGGAAAAAGTAAAGATTTTGTTGAAGTGGATATTCATTTTCCATTAGCCAATTTCGGTGGAGCTTTATCCCCACTCTCCCATGATTTACACTATTCATGTTGGACATTTGATTTCCCTTGTCAATTTGACATACCTATCGACTTTATCCGTTTGAATTTTGTTCATCGTGTTTATAATATTTCTAAGCATTCGAATGATAATAAGAACGTAACACGTTTGCTTTGGGTGTAAATTTGTCTCTCTCGCTTCTATGGTAACAAGTTGTTACATTCTTATTATCTTTAGTATTACTACTAACAACTAAGAAGGTTTAAGTTTGTCTACTGGACAGGAAAAAAATCGGAAAATGACAGAAGCATCTTTGTGAATTTCTGTTTGGGGGGAATAAAAATGACAAATGAAAGGATGGCCCAATAAGTAAATTATCAGTATAAGATGTTTTGGAATCATGTGGAACAGTGGAAATATATTTTAAATGTGGGAAACCTTAACCAAGATATATTCCAAAGTATTCAGACATTGCCAATTGTCTTATCAAATTCCACAAATATAATAACTTAGTATCACTTTACAAAAATATAAAGAGTCATTGGATCATGGTTTAATTTAAAGTAGAGACGACGAAAAAAGAGATTAATCAATAGTATGAGAGAGATTTGTTGGATGATGGTTTTTTTAACCGAAACAATCATACACAGTACATACAAAAGTATGACAATAAAGTTTATAAAACCTCGATGACGCAAAAAGTTCATTCATATTTTGGTTAATAATTTGATTACTCAATAAAGATTAACAAAAAAAACTACCAGTGGGTCCAGTATAGTGTAATGAATATATTTCTTTAATCAAATAATAGCTTTAAATTCTCATCTTCTTTCTCCTTCTTTTCTTTGGCTGGAAACAGAAAGGGTCACTTCGTCAACTTGCAAAACAGAGAAAATTTAGAGTTTCACGCTCTCACTTAATTATGGCTAATGATGTCGACAGACGCTGATTAGTCTATCTCTCTATGTAATATCCTTTCGTAACCTTTAATCTCAGCCTGTAAATGTGCGGCACATTATGTGCCCATTGCATGAACTCTGATTGTAATCAAATCCCACCAAAAAGTTTGCAACTTTCCCAAGTCTTCAAGCATACCCACGATTCAATTTAACTCTTCTTTATTAGTTGAAGACCCACTCGTTCTTCCCTTTTCGTTATTTATATCCCTCTTGGTTCTTGCTTGTTCCTTATGCCTTTCCCTCAGCTATATTTTTTGCTCTGCCTGAGGAATCTTTTTTCTTTCTTAAAAGGATGATTTCGGTTTGGGTTTTGGCATCTCTGCCACAAATTCCTTGACAAGCGTTGCCTTCTCTATGGTTGAGGTAAGGTTTTTGTCCTCGTGACACTTCTTTTCAGTTGTGGCTAAAGCTACTTTCTTTTGCTTATCTTTCATATTCTCTTGTTCATAACAAGTTTCTAGCTTTCTCTTATGTTACTCTTTACTCCGACCAAAAAAAAAACCATTTTGATTCGGTGGAACTGGCTCACAATCTCTCATTCTGTGACTAGTAATTCCAAGTATCCGGGGTTTTGATCTCAAAGTTTTTTACTAATTGTTGTTTGTTTATCAGAAGCTTGGTGTTTCAGGAACTGATTAAGCCAAAGCAATGTTTTGGGTTTTGGTTCTGCTGAGCTTCATTGTTCTTAGTGGTGATGGGATGATTTCACAGGGAGCTTCAAGGCCTCACGACGTTAATGTTGGGGCAATCTTCAGTTTAACCACTTTATATGGTCAAGTTGCAGATATTGCCATGAAGGCTGCAGAGGATGATGTGAACTCTGATCCTACCTTCCTCGGTGGATCTAAATTGCGTATATTGATGTATGATGCTAAGCGCAACGGATTCCTCAGCATCATGGGAGGTGAAAAAAGTTCTCTTTTTTTTTTTCTTTTTCTAATTGATTCTTGTTTTGAAAACCAAAAAACTCTTACTTATCCTTGCGTTGGTTTTTATGTCACAGCATTGCAATTCATGGAGACTGATGCTGTGGCTATAATTGGTCCTCAGACATCAATAATGGCTCATGTACTGTCTCATCTTGCAAATGAGCTCAACGTGCCTATGTTGTCATTCACAGCTCTAGACCCTAGTCTCTCGGCGCTCCAGTTCCCGTTCTTTGTCCAAACAGCGCCTAGCGATCTCTTTCTGATGCGTGCCATTGCGGAAATGATAACTTACTACGGCTGGTCAGATGTGATTGCGTTGTACAACGACGATGACAACAGTAGAAACGGTGTAACATCTCTAGGCGACGAGCTGGAAGGAAGGCGGTGCAAGATTTCTTACAAGGCGGTGCTTCCTTTGGATGTGGTGATTACAAGTCCTCGTGAGATCATAGATGAGTTGGTTAAGATTCAAAGGATGGAATCTCGGGTAATCATTGTGAACACATTCCCTAAAACAGGAAGGATGATCTTTAAGGAAGCTCGGAAGCTTGGCATGATGGAGAAAGGCTATGTCTGGATAGCTACAACTTGGTTGACTTCTCTCTTAGATTCAGCGAACCCTTTATCTCCCAAGGTAGCCGAATCTCTTAGCGGAGTCCTTACTCTTCGTATTCACACTCCAGAGTCAAGAAAGAAGAGAGATTTTGTGGCACGGTGGAACAAGTTGAGTAATGGAACTGTCGGGTTAAACGTTTATGGACTCTATGCATATGACACTGTCTGGATCATCGCTCGAGCTGTTAAGCGTCTTCTAGATAGCGGAGCTAACATTTCCTTCTCCAGCGACTCAAAGTTAACCCGCTTGAAGGGAGGGTCACTGAATCTAGGTGCATTGAGCATATTTGATCAAGGACCACAATTTCGTGACTACATTGTGAGCACAAAAATGTCTGGTGTTACAGGTCCAGTACAGTATCTTCCCGACAGATCGATGATACAGCCTGCATATGACATTATAAACGTGGTCGGTGACGGGGTTAGGCAGATAGGGTACTGGTCTAACCACTCTGGGCTCTCTGTTGTACCTCCTGAGTTACTATACAGTAAGCCTTCAAACCGTTCGAGCTCAAACCAACACCTGAACAATGTGACTTGGCCTGGTGGGACAACTGATACGCCACGTGGATGGGTTTTCCCTAACAACGGGAGAAGACTGAGAATCGGTGTACCAAATAGAGCAAGCTTTAAGGACTTTGTGTCAAGGGTCAATGGAAGCAACAAAATGGAAGGGTATTCGATTAATGTCTTTGAAGCTGCGATAACACTGCTTCCTTATCCGGTTCCTCATGAGTTCATTCCTTATGGAGACGGTCTCAAGAACCCAAACTACAATGAACTTGTCAACAATGTCACTACAGGGGTGAGTAAAAAGGATCAAAACATCATATAAAAAAAAAACTTATCTAGAGACTTGACAGTTGACAGTAACAGTGTTGAGTGTTTTTTCATGTTTTTGCTACAAGGTATTTGATGCTGTGGTAGGAGACATAGCGATTGTTACAAGACGAACAAGGATTGTGGATTTCACTCAGCCATACATAGAGTCAGGGCTTGTAGTGGTTGCTCCTGTCACAAAGCTAAACGATACTCCTTGGGCGTTCTTACGCCCTTTTACTCCTCCAATGTGGGCTGTAACAGCATCTTTTTTCCTCATCGTCGGATCAGTAATATGGATTCTTGAACATAGAATCAACGATGAGTTCCGCGGACCTCCAAGGAGACAAATTGTCACAATATTCTGGTTAGTAAACATTCACTGAGGCTGCACTATAACATACGCTGATACGCAAAGACCTCACAAGCTCTGATTTGTTTCATGCAGGTTCAGCTTCTCGACTATGTTTTTCTCCCACAGTAAGTTCATACTGAAAGCTGCAGCTAGTTGTTAGAGTAACTGTATATAGAGATTTCTTAACATCTTGGAGCAATTGAAACTTGCAGGAGAGAATACAGTGAGCACACTCGGTCGTATTGTGTTGCTCATCTGGCTTTTTGTGGTTCTGATCATCACCTCAAGCTACACAGCCAGCCTTACATCGATTCTTACAGTGCAACAGCTGAACTCACCGATCAAAGGGGTAGACACGCTCATCAGCAGCAGCGGACGTGTTGGGTTCCAGATAGGTTCTTATGCTGAAAACTACATGATTGATGAGTTGAACATTGCCAGATCCCGACTTGTGCCACTCGGCTCTCCAAAAGAATACGCTACAGCTCTTCAAAACGGAACTGTCTCTGCAATTGTCGACGAACGCCCTTACGTTGATCTCTTCCTCTCGGAGTTCTGCGGGTTTGCCATTAGAGGCCAAGAATTCACCAGAA
Source organism: Isatis lusitanica (assembly GCA_900406415.1). Classification (NCBI taxonomy): domain Eukaryota; kingdom Viridiplantae; phylum Streptophyta; class Magnoliopsida; order Brassicales; family Brassicaceae; genus Isatis; species Isatis lusitanica. The sequence goes on from OVBB01003128.1 coordinate 8,884, forward strand.
GCGGCTGGGGATTTGTGAGTTACTCTTCATTCCACAGTGTCTCTGCTGCTTGTCTAAACATTTTAATCTTGATCATCTTTGTTTTGTTTGTTTAAAGGCATTCCCAAGAGACTCTCCATTAGCAGTTGACATGTCAACCGCGATCTTAGGTCTATCAGAAACAGGGAAGCTTCAAAAGATCCACGACAAGTGGCTCTCGAAATCCAACTGCAGTAACGTGAATGGTTCACAGTCAGATGATGATCAAGAACAGCTTAAGCTCCGCAGCTTCTGGGGATTATTCCTCGTGTGTGGGATCGCTTGTTTTATCGCTCTCTTTATCTACTTCTTCAAGATTATCCGCGACTTTTGCAACCACCACAAGCCTGACGAAGAAGCTATAGCACCTTCACCGGAAATGCCGCGTTCTAAAACATTGCAGACATTTCTAGCTTATTTTGATGAAAAAGAAGATGAACCCGAGAGAAGGTTGAAGCGCAAAAGGAACCATGATCTTTCAGTAAATTCTTCCATACCAAGGTGACAGATCTAATCATCACTCAGGCCCCATCTTCATGCAAAGATTCAGCGGTGAAGAAATGCAGACAACATACCTCATACGTATAGTAGTAAGAAAAGGAGATTTTGACTAATAATTATATACTTCAAGAAATAAGCCTTGAGGTATACAAAAAGGTATAACATGTGTATTATTAGTTCACAACATAAACTTGTAAGACAAAGCTCGAGCTGTATTATATAATCCTATAGAAAAAATAACTTGGCATCTCTTTCTATCTTTCCACTTGTTTTGGTACCAATTGACTTGACTGTACAGTTGCCAATCTCGTTTAACTGGCCAAACCGAATGGTATTCACACCGACAACTGAACTGAAATCAATTGATTTGGTTTTCATTTTCTTCAATAAACTGTAACAGAAACTGAACCATCCCTAAATCCATTATAGCCGGAACTTCCTCAAAAGTTTCTCAAATTAAACCGACAATAGTGTTCGGATTCTATTTATTATAGACCGAATCAATTTAACAGAGGCCGAACAGTTAACCGGACGACCTCCAATACCGGTTGGGCTTGGCTTTTCTAGGTTAGTGTCTTACTGATTACTTGATCATCATGAGTCATGACAGTATAAGTTAACCTTTATGTGGTTCCTTGTTGACGGACTTGGCACATGGAAAATGATAATAAAGAGATTCGTAATCGAAAGTTTGAAACTTTTTCTCTCTCCACAAGAGGAAGAAGAAACAGAGAGAGAGAGAGAGATGATTATTACTGCACAAAGTAGAAAGACAACAAC
>OVBB01003135.1:0-10170 GCA_900406415.1 Isatis lusitanica
GTCTCGCCCCGGGAAACGTCCCGCCATTCACGAAAAGACTTCACGCTGTTCGGGACATCTAAAAACATCGAAGAGTTTACTTAATACAAACCAGAGTCAAGGCCTTAGCCGAGGAAAAACGGACCAGGAGGCCAAAAAGACAAGTTGGGCCAAATCAAGACGAACGGGCCCAAATTGGAAGGAAGGAAGGCGTTTGGCGGCGGCCCATGAAGAGTGGTTGGCGGCTGGGAAGATACCCTTGTGCTCACTTTTCAGACACACCAAAAAAGTGCAAGAGCTTTTGTGATTTAAGACATTAAGCATTCACAGATATTATTGTACTTGAGATAAATATTCTAATAAAATCTCCTTTTCCATCTTTTTTACAGTTTTGCCCTTTAGTTTGTTTAAAGTAGAATTTTCGAGCCCCGCAAATAAATAAATTCGACAGTGTGAGTTTTGGCTCTCACAGCAGTTAATGAGTCTCCGACAAAGAAAGCACCAAAACAAAAGAAAAGGATAATGTATTGTGGGATTTGTGGAGTTGCAGATCCCAACTCAAGGTTCCACTAAAACGATCATATACAGGTTTGTTTGTTTCACCAATGACATGTTTTTGTTTTGTGGTTTGTGGTTCATAATGGAGATTATGGTTTTGTGGAGTTGCAGGCTCAAGGTGGTCCCTCTCAACTTCAATCTCAGTCTTCTCAACCCACTACTCTCAGTCAACCTCAATATTCTTCTCAATCAATGGAGGACCATATGTAGGAAGTGATGAGCTAATATTGTAGGAAGTGATGGACTAATCTAAGACATATCATGTCTAGATTTTTTTGGTTTTATCGGATGAGAAGTGATCTCATTTTTTGTGTGTTTCTGTTATTTATCAGCTATGAATGAAACATATGTAGAATGCTTTTGGTATTGGATTTAAACCATTCTAGTTTCATCTTTTGTTTGAATGCTTTTGGTAATGGAAAAATCTCGATTTCTGAGCATTTTATATGGTTAAATACTAGTTGTTTGAATGCTTTTGTCTGCTTTTGGTAATGGGGAATGAGCCCATCTTCTTGTTTGAATGCTTTTGTCTTTCTCAATGCTTATGGGGTAGGACAAGTCATGGAAAAGACAAACACATACCACTGAACTTAGCAAACAAAGGTCATCACAAGTCACAAAAATACAAAACACAAAACACAAAACACAAATACATCTAATGCCCATGATCACCGTAATTTTCAACCTACTAGCTTCATGCAAGCAACAATGATCAGACATCCAATGCCCACAATAACCATTGTCTTTTTCATACTCCATTGAGCTTCCAACAACACAACTTCAACCTTCTCCAATAACTCACTCTCAAGCTTCATTTGCACATTCATAAACAACTTATTCTCAAACTCCATGCACTCTGATTTCAGAGTTTCCATCTCTTTCTCAAGAAATGCCTCATCAACCCATTTGAAGAAATGCTTATCATTCTTACACTACATACCAAAATAAACAAACCAAAATGATTGTCATTCTTACTCACCAATCAAGTTTTTTCTCTAAAATCATTCAAATTACCTTGTTTGATACAGCATAAGAACATCAGTAGTATCTTCAGTAAGGATTGTGGTCGGATTTAGACATCAGAGCCAGAATTGGCTGACCACACCAACAGTTCTGAACGACACCCACAACTCCTCCACCTCATGGCCGTGAACTTGCTGGTCCAGCGAACCTCCTAATGCAGTACTTGAAGCTTCAGACATCGCCATCGTGAGTACATGACTTGATTTTGGCAAATTGATTTTAGGGTTCTTAAGATTTGAAAATGTCGAATTGGGGGTTTTAATGGGTCGATGGATCCGGTTTACTTACAACTCGGTTAAGCATTAGGTTTAGTTTCGGTTATATATGCTTGGTTTCGGGTTTGAAAGAGTAAACCATTGAAATCGAGTTATGTGGAGATTTAAGTTTCGAACTTTGGGTTCGGGGAGAAAAAGGTAGAGAACTTTTTTGAGGGAATTCTGAAACGAGACGATAGTTCGGGAGACATTTGGTGCATAGTTCTCGTGGGAAAATAGATCGTTTTTCCTTTAATTTATGTAAATAGTTATTTAGTAATTAAAATTTGGAATTCAATTCTCCAGATGGCTCTCATTTAATGTTTGTCTCTCACGTTTCATATAATACTAATTCCAATATCAAATAATACTAACATGTTAACACTACAATACTGAATATTGTTAGCACGTAAATATTATTAGCATCTAAACATTGTTAGCATATGAATGTTGTTAACATATAAATAAATTATCGTCTCATGTTATATAGAATGTTAGCATGCTAACAACATTAGTAGTATTATCGACAATCGATAATATTATTTATACTACGCTAACTCCAATATCAACTAACATTAACGTGTTAACACTATATCAATGAATATTGCATGTAAATCTAATTATCATTTCATTTTATATAGAATGTTAACTTATATATAACATATTAACTCCAAATATCAGCTAACTTTAATGTGCTAACAATAACTTGTTAACTTTACATTGGTTATTGACAAACTAATATAAATATCAGATATTTATATTGAATTGATTGTACTAATAATAATAACAGTTAATAAAATCAACTTTTCTTATGGTGTTTTTTTCTTCTTTTTTCTTTCCCCTATATTTTTTTTATTTCTATTATCTGACACTCTCTTCTCATGTCTTCTCTTTCTCTCTCTCTTCTCTCTGTTCCTCCCTTTGTCCTCATAAGAAAAATTATAACAAGGTATAAATTATACACCAAAATTGAACAATCGCTCACACATTATATATATAATCAGTAAGCAATCAAGTTATTATCCAGAAAATCTCTCAACAAACCCGGAAAGAAAATGTAATTATCAAGCTGAAAACTTTCAGAATTTTCAGAAAAATTAAAATAATAGAAACTTTGAAATGAAAATTTCAGAGAAACTAAATCGATTAACTAACTTCAAGCAATAAGAAAACCACAAGCGAAATTAAGGTTTCTACTCTCTCTCTTTCCCTCCCTCTCTCTTTCTCTCTGCGTGTAAGTTTTCTTTTCTTTCACTCCCTCTCTCTCATTCTAATTATCTCTTTCCTCTATAGCTTACACAAAATATCTAAGGAAAATGACAAAAAGTTAATGGAAAATCGGCCAAAAAACGAACATTTCAAAACTCGCCAAACAAAGCACAAACATTTGACTGGCAAAATAAACCACAAACTTTCATTGACTTTTTAAATTTATCCTCTAAACTTTCATTGGCTGACCAATAAAGTCCACCGTTAACAGAAAATTAAACGCCATTAACACAAAGTTAATTCTTAGAGTTAAGTGATACGACGTCGTTTTAGAAATCAAAATTTATAAAAACAATTTGTAGCTGCTTGGATTCGAACTCGACACTAGCGAGTGCACTAAGGAGCCTCTTGCCACTGATCCAAGTTATAAATTTCAAAATTATGTAAAATATATTGGGTTTTATGATTGAATAACGGGGTTTAACTCTTTAATTGAATTTCTTCTTCTCCGATTCTTTTCCTCTTTGACGATATAAACCATAATTTCATAGAAATCCCAAATCGAAATGGGGAAACTGAGATTCCATGGCTAAGACGAAATGGTCTAGGAATGGATTTGAGATTAGTCCTCCTGCTGGGAGTTCGCGTGGTGGTGCGAAGGACTCGAAGAAATCGAAGAAACGTCGTGCTGCAAAAGGAGGTACGCAGGTCGAAGAAGCGTAAACGAGATGAAACTCCTGCTAGTGAAAGAGATGTCGTGGATCCTCCAACAAGTGATGACGACGACTTTGGGGCTCGTTGCAGGTGAAGAAGACGCAAAAGTTGTAGGTGACGAAGACACACAAGTAGATGCAAGTGATAAAGATGTTAATGGTCATGGGGGCATTGAAGAAGAAACATGTGGAGATTTAGGTGTATTCTTTGGAGATGAAGCGAGGAATGATGATTGTGGGGATGAAGAAGACATTTGGGATGAATACGCTTGGGATAAAGATAGAATCCCAGATCCTGTGTCATCAGACGAGGAGAATGAAGAGGAAATGATTCCTTCAGAAGCTTACAGAGAAAACATTGATCCAGAGGAGCAAATTCAATTGGGGAAAACTTTTGCTGATGCTCATGACTTCAAACACGCTTGCCTCAGATACTCATTGGAAACCAGGTATAGAATCTGATGTCTTATGTTACGATCTCAAGAAAAACAATACCAGAAAAGTTGTGATTGATGAAATTGGAGATACATATGCTGATATCAAAGTTTTTTTCAATCACACTGAGAGTCCTGCGTGTTTGGACAGACGTTCGTTAGCTAATCCTTTGATGACTAGTGTTTTTGGTCCTGCCTGAACTGCTCTTGTTTTGGTTCAAGCTTTGTTTAAGATGCCGGATCAATGGCATTGCATGGTTGTAAGATGTACACTTAGATGATAAAACTCATGAGCTATATACACCATTTAGATGTTTGTTTCGCTTTGCAGATACAACATTAAATTCTATCGCTCCATTAGCTTAAAGGTGTGTGCAAAGTGTGCTGCGACAATGAGAAAATATGAGGATCCATGTCCTTGGAAGATCTACTGTTCTTATGAGAAGAGGAAGAACAAGTTACAGATAAAGACATATGACCACCAGAGAAGCTAGGAAACATGGTCAAGAGCGTTCTTCAGGTTAGACTCTCATTGCAATGACAATCTCAATAATCTGAGTGTTTACTTCAATAAGACCATCAGAGTAGCTAGGAAGAAACATTTGCTAGACATGTTAAAGGAGATTAGGCAACAATGCATGACCAGAAATTATAGTAAGTCTAACTTAGCTACAAATTTAAAGACAAGGTTTACTCCAAAACACACACATGGAATTGGATAGAGTTGAGAAGTAGTCAAGAGAATTGTACTTGAAATGGGCAGTAGGGCCAGAGACAGAGGTTGAGCACAAAGGACATAACTATGTTGTGTGTATGGAATCACAAACATGTGATTACCGAAGATGGCAAATGAATGGAATTCCTTGTATTCATACTGCTAAGGTCATTCTTGCTATGAAGAGGAAGCTGTCTGAATATGTTGTTGATTGTTACACAACACTCAGGTTCAGATATATGTATTTTTCTCAATGTAGTAATTATTCTAATTGTGTTGTAATTATTCTACATACTCTAATTGTGTGTTTTCTTAATCAGGTGGCGTGAGACTTATAGTTCTGGGATCAAACCGATGAATGGGATTATGGAGTGGCCTCAAACCAATAGATTAGGTGTGATTCCACCACCGAATCGAAATGGTAGTCTTGGAAGGTCTAGAAACCATGATAGGATTAAGTCTATATATGAAACAGGGCCAGCAACCAAGTTAAGCCGTGCTAACAGGATTATGACATGCTCAAACTGTAAAGAGGAAGGGCATTACAAGAAAACCTTTCTGAATGAAATTGTTGAAAGTCCACCTAAGAAACTAAGAGGAAGACCAAAGAAGAATCAGGTTCGTTTATGAGTTTTATAGTTATTATCATTGTGTCTTTGGTTAATACTTTAACATTTCTTTGTTTCATTTTGTACCAGGGACTTCAATTTCAAGAGTCTAAATTCTCCTACACTGAATTCGCAGAAGTTGAATTTTTACAAGGGCAGTCTTCACAAGCTCAATCCTCGAGATGGGACCAAAGGCCACAAGACCAAGCCTCACAAAACCAAGATGCAGAACACGGATGGAGTCGTTGGTTTTTCCTAGCTGTGCTGTTTAAGTTTTTATGTGTTTTTTCATATTTTGATACATGTTTTGTGTTGATGCTTATTTTGCTACACTACCTTTTGTTTTGATCTATTGTCATCAGCACATTGTTTTGCTACACTGTTTTGTCATCAGCACATCAGGCTAGATTGAACGCCATATGCCATTTATATACGCGTGTTTGATCATTTTGTTGTAGGTCATCTTTTACAATTTGATTCATTTATAGCTGTTGCTATTAGCGATTCTGTTTGTATACACAACCATCAATTCGAAGTTGCAGAACCAGAAAAATTACAAAAAAAAATTGATTTCACAAGAAAAGAATAAGAAAAGAAACACAACTGATGTTTGCAACAGATTGTTTTTGAGACAATGAAACTAGAGAACAATGAGAAAATGTAATGAAAAAGGAGATTCATTCTTACCATTACTTTAGAAGAACACCATTTTTACTGAAACAGAGATTCATTTTTACTGAGTACTTTCTCGGAGACTCATAGTTTGCTAACAATGATGCATCCAAAGAAAATAAACTGAATCTGATAATTAGACTCTGAATCGAAACCGTAGAAGCCAGTCAAAGTGGTGATAATATGTTCTTACATTTAACATCACAAACCCAATTAGTAGCTCCTAAGATACAAGTCACTTGATTTTTCAATAATGATCATCACAACTAATAGCACAATTACTAAGAAAACACTCCCCAAACCCACCTTCACCATCAAGCTAAGCCTCTTCAGTTCAATCTTGGCCTTTCTCACTTTTTCCATCAGCTCATGGTTCCAATTTTTCATGGGATCCATCTCCAATTTTGTTTTGCAAAATTCAGACTCAAAACACTCAACCTTCACCAATGTATCTTCTACCTCTTCGAAAACAGCTTCCTCAACCCATTTAAACAAGTGGTCCTGAAACACATCATAAGATTATACAAACTTCCTCTTCGATTTCCTTTTTATCTGAAGTTCAAAATTTTTAAAATTCTATTTTCAACACATCCAAATATTATAAAAACTTATATCTTTAAAAGTAGGATATCTGAAGAATGGTTTTCCCGGATTTTTCTTCGTTTTCGACTTCTTCATTACACAGTTACGGCCACACTCACATTTCAGTGGAAATCCACAAATGCTTATGGTATTGACATACTAATCTTCATTTCCCGAACCTATTATCCACCAGTCGAAAAAGAAACGCAAGTCAATTGAAGTTGTTACCGAGGAGGAATCAGAGGTTTTATGGGTTAGACAAAGCCCCAAATCGATTTTACCTTCTGAGAAACTAGGATTCATGGGAGATTTTTAACATTAACAATGTTCCGCTTCCAATACAATATAAGACGATGTGATTCATATTTACACGAAAGTGTCTCCATCTCAGTGACTTTAATCCTTTCCTCTATGTCTACTCAACTCGTGTTCGAATACTGTCAAACGCAAATTTTTGGTAATAAATTCTTCCAAAACGATATCATATTCAGTTTTCTCTTAGACTTAACCCATATCCAATACGACATCGTTTCGTTTAACGATTAATGTTAATGGCGTCTTAATGGCGTTTATTTTTTCTGTTAGTTTTGTTAACAATGGGCTTTATTGGTCAGTCAACGAAACTTTGTGAATCATTTTTAAAATTCAATGAAAAGTTTGGGTTTATTTGGCCAGTCAAATGTTTGTGCTTTGTTTGGCGAGTTTCGAAATGTTGGGGTTGTTTTTGGCCGATAGGGGATAGTATTGTAGTTAAGTCACTAACATAGGGATTTTTTTTGTCTTTCTTAACACTCGTTTTAAAATGTATCACACCCGGGTTCGAGCCCGTTCATGAGTTTTTTTACACTTTTTTTTTACTTTAATGAATCAAAAATGACGAAGTTGCCCTTGTCTCTTTCTTCAACCCTAGCGACCTGCAACCCTTTTTCCGCCATCTTTGTTTTTCTTCAAAATTCAACTCGTTTCAAGTTTTTTAGGGAATTTTATGATGGAAATACGGTTTGGAATCCCTAAAAATCGCTGATTACACGTTTGAGGCAGTTTTACGCGGTTTTACACGGCCAAAAATCGCCCTCCGCTTAGCCCATCCGTCTTGCCTCTTCTCACCATGGTCAAGCTTCGACTAATGCCTACGCCTCCGATTAATCTTAACGCGGGCGCGTTTTCGAACACAGATAAAAACTAAATTAAATAAATTGTCTAAATATAATAAAAAGTAAAGACACATGAAATAATTAGAAAGTATGTAAGATGAGGTGGTACTCCAAGAAGAGAAATTATTCTCCTTTATATATATAGATGTTAAATTCTATTTCCATACGTTTGTAAAATGAATTATTACTTTTTACAAGTTGAAAGTTGAGATGGGTGACATATTGGGACCCGATTAAAAGGAATGTCGATTTAAGTAACCATCATGTACAACATGTTTGTCAAATTGTCATGGTCTGCCTATAGCACATGGCTAGCATCCATGGGCAATACGTCACACTGTTCTTTGACCTGTTTCTCACCGGAATCATTCAGCCATTCAAGCTTATAAGGTTTCAGATGTGGCTTGGCTTCCAGACCTAACTTCTAGACAAGCTCTTCACGAGCAACATTAGTATAACTACCACCATTAATTATGAGACTGCGTACCTTGTCTTTGATGTGGCATCATGAATGGAAGAGGTTCTCTCTTTGTTGCCTTTCTTCTGGTTTGGATTGGACACTTAGAGAACGCATGCTGACCAAAATGTCCCTGGGCCGGGTACTCAACCGATTCTTCCTCAGGTTCTTCATGAAAGATGGGACCAACGTCTTCTTCTTCTTCGGACTCGACTTCCCCATTGTCGTGCATGATCATGATCAAAGATCTGGACACTTGTTTTGCATAGTGTCCCATCCCTTGATACTTGAGTCCACGGGTTTGCCTTTCTCAACACGGGAAGGAAGATTTTTAGTCTTAGAATCGGAAATAGTGGGAACCGGGGCCTTACCTTTGTCTTGGAATGAAGTCTTGGATGTCTGAGTGTATGCTGGCCTGGTGAATCCTTTCCTCTTGGATTGTTTTTCAATTAAAGTCGCTTTGTGAAGCATCTCCACCACACTATTATATTCTTGTAGCTCTATTCTATCATGGATGTCTCAGTCAGTCCACCAATAAATCGGGCCATGGTTGCTTCCAATGTCTCATCTAGGTCGGTCTTGATCATTAAGATTTCCATCTCTTGAAAGTATTCTTCCACACTTTTAGTACCTTGGGTCAACCATCTGAGCTTTTGGTGTTGGTCATGGCTATAATGTGTTGGAACCAACCGCTTCCTCATTAATAACGTGAGCTCTTCCTAAGTAGAAATGGGTCCTCCACCTGTTTTCCTCCCGAGGGTCATCATTTGATCATACTAGTTAATAGATATAGCCACTAAATTCAGTTGCAGCCAATCTAACCTTTTCAATTCATAAAATTTTTGACAATCAAAGATTTACTCAACTTTTCTTTCCCATTCCAAATATCATCAGGATCGTTCTTGCAATAAAAAGTAGTAATTTTTAACTTGAGTCATTTTAACCCATCATCAATACGATCAGTTCTCCTAGAAAATGGGTTATCATTACCTCTTTCGCGGTTTCGGTTACCTCTACTTGTTCTGGCCATGGAATGAGTCTCCTAAAATTCTTCTTCATCGATCTCCTCTTCGGATCTGCTTTGTCTCCTTTGGTGGTTTCTTCTTGGTCCACAATTGGACTGAGTTTGTTGTCCTTATTGGATAGTGTCCAAGCGTGCATGATTTTTTTTTCTAATCCTGCATTCATTAAACGAGCCATAGTGTCATTCAAAGCTTTCATTTGGATATTGGACAGTCAGATGTTGGAGTGTTCAGGTCTCTCATCTTCGTAGTCCATAGCTTCTTTTCCTAAAAAAATACTTAGCAAACGAGGTTAAAGAAGACAACTCTCCAATCAGTGTTTTTTCCTCACCCACACTTCTCACAAGACTTTTGGTGTTCGCTCAAAGACGTTTTCTCTCAAAGTTCTTTTAGAACTTGTAAGACCATCCACAATGGAGGTGTTGAAAAAAAAAATTCGACAGTTGAGTCCATACAAATAGGGTGTTGAAAGAAGAAAAAGATAATGTGGATGAATCGGTGTTGAATTCTTTCAACATGCTGAAAGAAGAAAAATGGGACCCACCAACTTTAAGTGTTATATTTTTATTGGCTACTGAGATTTTTAATATATTTTTTTACGTCCGAATTAGTTTAGATCATTTATTTCATAGTATATTGTTATTTTTAGTTATAACTTTTATACCAAAATTCATCATTTTTTACACTCTATAACTAGAGACTTGCTTTATTTGATTTGGATATAAACAGAAAATCATAATTGTGAGAGCCAAAACTCACACTGTCGAATTTATTTATTCGCGGGGCTCGA
>OVBB01003136.1:0-10169 GCA_900406415.1 Isatis lusitanica
ACAACACTAAGCCACCTTGTGGGGTCCACCAAAAAGGTTTTCAATTCAAAGCAGAAAAATAAAAGGGAACGCGCCTTTTTGCTTGGATTTTTTATTTTTTTATTTTCTATTTGCGAGCCGTTTTATATATTTTCTATTTTTCCTGAGATACTGAAATTAAAAAGTTCTTTTTTATGTAAATGTGTTGCCTAATTATTATTTTTAATTTGATTATATCCACAATTGCACTGAAAGAAGATAAATTCATAATTAATTTAGGGGGGGGAAATTGAATGCGATTGACTTCCTGTCAGCAATTTCTTCTCAATAGTAATAGATTATATGAAATTCACCAAAATAGTTTTTGTAAGAAATTCAAGGAAATTCTTGCTTATCATCAAAAAGTTACTTTTAATTATAAAATCTTGTGAGGTACTATTTGTTTCTTAAAAAGAAAAGGAAAAACATTAAAAACGTTGGTTTTTCACTTTTGTATTTGATCTTAGGACATTGTATGGTGAAAAGTTTAATGGAATTTTATTACAAGATCTTGAAACATCTAATGGTCTAACCAAATTGTCTTCCTATAGCTAACTGTAAACCACCAACAAACTTACCTCAAAATCAATGTTGGAAAAACATACTAGGAGGATTTCTCTAGGATCCAAACCTAATAAGAGATGAAGTCAATTGTGGTGGTGATGCCACATGGCCAATGATCATTGGCTGATGATGTTTATCAAGATTCCCAGGTGCTGCCTGTAATATCCTGGGATTTGATTTATATTGAAAATGATTACAAAAGTGACAACTTTTTACCTCAACATGTCCACAGTTCTAGTATATATATAGAGGAAGTCCTTATCATCAATACAATGATGACCTTCATATGATTGTAACACACAAAGGTGAAACATATACAAAAATTTTTGACTAGGAATTTCTTCTTGTAAATCTTAAATTTTTCACCAGAAACCGTTACAAGAACACTGCCCCCATATCTAAAATGGTGAAACCGATACCTGTCCCTCACTATGATCTCTCTATCATATAGCTTAGAAACTGAATGACAATCACCACACACTTTTGGAGCTTCCGGTGATATCAGTCCATAACAAATCGCCAGCTTCTCGCTGTGCAGATTCAGAGACTGCTCCTTCATCGATGATCTGAAGAACTTGAGACATCTCTGGCTCATAGCCATTCGGATTGGAGAAGGTTGGTTTACGTGGCAGGGTATGAGTTTTCTTTTGCAGACTCCTATCTCTTTCATGGTAACTCTTTACAACTTACAAATTATGAAACAGAACAAGGACTACGATTTCGGTTAACCGAACCAAAACCAAACCGGCTTTCTCGTTTATCAGAGTAGAAGAGCTCGAAAAAGATGGAAAATGCAGAAGGAGAAGCCAGCAAAAACGTGTATGACATATTGGTGAGTTTGAAAACATATGTTAATAACTAGTGACTTGGACCTTATGTTGTGTGAGGTGATTAGTGAGTACTAATAGTTAGTGTTATGATATGATTATTTTTGTTATTTTCATTTTTTTCCTAGTTACAAAACAACGAAATTTAAGTCGTTGTGTGACGTGTTCATACGTTGGTATTGCAAGTACTGATGTACCACTAGTATTTAAGTCTCTTTTAAAACTGACACTAAAATGTACTAGAAAAGTGACGTTAGTTATTTGACGTTATAAATTTTGCTTTCCTCTTTTAAGTGACACAAAACTTTAGTTCGGCCATTGTTAAATCAATTTACTATTCAGTAAGCTTCTTCTAGAGTCAGTCTATAAAATGACGTTAGCCTAAGTAAAAACAGACGAGATAGAAAACTCTTCTTTTTTGTAGTGGTTACAATGGCCCACTGTAAGACGAAAGAAGCAGGCAGTCTCATGAATAGAGAACCGAAAAGAGTAACTTATACCAAACAGAGTAACACATAATGGATACTTAGATGGAAATTTGAAATTTCTACAAGAATGAGAAAACGATATGATGTTAAAGTTATAACATTTAGTCATTTATTTGCTTAGCTAGATCTTGCAAGTTAGCTGTCCATGGTTTATTATCATCTCGCTGTGTAAATCATGTTTAGGAATCTGAAATGTGAGTCATTTTCTAAACTAGAAAGGAAGTGGAAGAGGCACGGAGATAGAGAGGGAGAGAGTCTCGGGATCTATTGAATACAAGTCGCAATATCATAAATTTATGTGTGTGTTTTGTCGTTTTGGTCTCTTGCATGCGTCTTGATCTACGTACCCAAAAATAATAGCAGTAGTAGTATTTATACAAGAAAATAATGATCCAACGTCAAGGTAAATCAACGTCACTATAAATGTCTCTGTTTCCATTACCAAAAGTACTGAAAAGTAAAACCATGTGCTCCGAGGAAATACATTACATTAAATGTATGCGATCATTACAGAAGGGAGAAAGATAAAAAAATGGGTCTGAGAAGTTCACTCACACACGTCTCCTTCTTTCTCCACATCTCAACGGCGGTAACATTTTTCCGGCAATGAAACTTTCCCTTTCTCATTATCTTGCCGTAGTTTTTTAAAAAATCGCCGTCCAATGTCGCTTTGAAATCTCATTTCTCTTCCTCATTTTTCAAGTTTCTTGGAGCTCGAGTGTAACTCCAAGAAAGGATGCTGGATCTTAACCTCGACGCTCACTCCTCCGAGTCGACTCATGACGGTGACTCATGCTCAGGCGACTCCAGGAATCGAGTGGAGGAGTCAGGGACGTCTACGTCGTCGGTAATAATCAGTGCCCATGCAGACGACGAGTCTTGTAATTCGACTCGCGCCTTCACAATCAGTTTCGATATACTAAAAGTCGGAAGCAGTGGCGGTGGCGGCGGTGGTGGAGGAGATGAAAGCACCGCCTCTTTCGCCGGCGTTACTAAGGAGTTTTCCCATGTAGCTGGAGACTGTGGACACCTACGAGAGGTCGAAGGGTCGAGCTCAAGAAACTGGATCGATCTCTCTTTGGACAGCCCGAGCCACGGAGAAACAACATTGGTGGATCCGGATCCGGCTCCGGCTCCGGTTCCGGCTAAGGTGAAAAGGATTCGGAGAGGACCAAGGTCGAAGAGCTCGCAGTATAGAGGAGTCACCTTTTACAGAAGAACTGGTAGATGGGAATCACATATTTGGTAAGCTAATTACTAATTATTCAAATTTCATGGGTTCAACTTTGTTTTGGTTTACTTTAATATTGGTTTCTACTTTACTTTTTTTCTTTTTGTTGTTGCAGGGATTGTGGAAAACAAGTCTATATAGGTACAAAAAATATGTCTCATTTGGATTAAAATTTTCAGAATTGTTGCTAGAAGCAGTTCTTGATTCATTTTTTTTTTCCCTTGCTTTCACGTTAGGTGGGTATGACACTGCTCATGCGGCAGCTAGGTATAACTTGGATCATTCTTTAGCTTCATTATGAATTGTTCTGGATTAGGATTTATAGATGACTAAATCTTTAATTTTCTTTTTATATACATTTATATGCAGAGCTTATGATCGAGCTGCTATCAAATTCAGAGGCGTTGATGCCGATATCAACTTCATCCACAGTGATTACGAGGAAGATATGAAACAGGTTTTTAACATGAAAGTAGTTGGTAATGGTGTATGTGTGTGTGATCCTTCTTTTATGGAAGATCTGACTGGTATTGTCCCGGCCCCAACAGGTACAAAACCTGAGCAAGGAAGAGTATCTGCACACACTCCGCCGTAAAAGCACGCGGGCCAGCTCAGGTTATCAGATGGCAAGCTAGCTTCCATGGGGGAGTTTCTTGGTAGAAAGTGAGGAACTTGTCTTTGATCTTTAAAGAACCTTCAATTATTTAGGAGTTCTATTCTCAGTGTTTTCTCTGATATGAGTGAGACTAGGAATAGTGTCTCTCAGCAATGAACCCAAAGAGTTTAGCTGATACAAAAAGACAAATGCTTAGCTTAGCAGTGGTGATTTAAGATGCTTGATTTGCAGTATTAGTTTGATGCCATATTAACCTTTTCTCATGCTCTCTTAGCTGTTTTATTTAATGAAAAATGTTGTCGTCGCTATTATTATTTTTCAAGGTGCCCATTAATTGGTATCTCTAATATCAGATATGAACATACACTCCAAAAAATAACATAGACTGCATATGTTGGCCCTCTCTTACACTGATGAAACTTTTTTCCATAGATATCATAATATCAACTCGTCGATGAATCTTTCAGTAGCAACAAATGAAGAACCATTGTCCATCACAGCCTCTTTTGCTGCTTCCGCTATCTCCTTCAGTTTCCTCCTCGGCACATCCTCGCCGTCCATTAAAGATCGGACGGCTTTAGCGATTTCAGCCCTGTTCGGCCAACCGACGCTGCGACTAGCGATCAGCGATCGATATTATAACTGTTTTTTTCTCAAGTTTACGGAGAGTAACACCGGCAGCGGTGCTTTCGGCCAACAAAAGCAGTCGCACCACCATTAAAACTGACGCTGTTTCTTTGAGCGATGTGAACGACACATCAACTCCTATAAAAAAACAATCGCAGCGACTAAAACCCAGAAAAGTTTTCTCAACTTCACCTTTTAATTTGGATCGCTGACGCTAGCCGCAGCGTCGGTTCACCGAACAGGGCCTTCATCAGCTTTCACGATATCTCCATGTGCCGACACGTAATCCAAACGCATCTCCACAGCCAAACCGAGTTCCTTCACCATCGTGAACGCGTTTAGTTGCTGTTCCGCGTACATCGGCCACGTGGCGATTGGGACGCCGAAACGCAAACTCTCAAGTATCGAGTTCCAACCGCAGTGAGAGAGGAACCCTCCGATTGCTTTATGGGCCAGAATTTCAACTTGAGGAGCCCAACCACACACGAGGCCCAAACCCGAGACCCGGTTCATGAACCCGTCCGGTAAAATCTCGCTCGGGCTCGGGTATTCTTTCGGGTCTGTTCGAATCGACCAGAGGAATCTGCAGCCGGCAATCTCTAAAGCTTGAGCGATCTCCTTGATCTGAGTCGCACCGAGTGTCTGCAAGCTCCCGAAACAGAGGAACACTACCGACGAATCCGGTTGCTCGTCAAGCCACGTCAGGATCCGATCCCGCTCCGACGTGTCCAAATTGGGACGGTCGTTGGAGCAGAGAATCGGACCTACTGGGTAAACGGGTGGGTAATCATTTTCGGGAAGACGTTCGAAATAACAAAAGGCGTTAGGCTCGAGACAAGTAGACGAGTTTACCAAAATACCCTTAGCTCCATGAAACCTTTCGGCCATTTCGAGCCAAGCCTCGTAGGATTCGCTCGTGAACAGACCTAGTGGCAGAACCCTGGTGGGCACCGAGCTGACGAAACCAGGAACCGGATGTTCCTCGTCGCCGGAGCTCCGGTCGAGTTCCGACTTGACTCGACGGTGTCTCTCCGGAAGGTATTTCAGCAGACCCAAAAACGCGGCGCTGCAAGTGAGGAAAACGTAAGAAGGGAGGTGAAACTCGTTGCCGACGTCGATCAGAGGTGTACAGAACATGTCGAGGACAACTCCGGCGACGCGGACTGAGTCTGACCCATCACGAGAAGAGGACAAGACGGTCGAGATAGCGTCCCTGACCAAAGGAACCATTTTCTTGACGAATTCAAGAACGTAAGTTTCGGGACCTTTTGCGAAGAGCTCCATTGATGGAGGGCTTTGGAGCTCCGGCAAGGCGACGAGACGGACGCGAGGCTCTTTTTCGACTAGGGATTGGAGGAAAGCGTCGTTGCTGGAGCGAGGGAGGAAAGGTAATCCCCAATGAAGGATGGTGATGGTGTGGACCCTACGAGTGTCGTGACTGAGGAGAAGCTTCACGAGTTCGATGGTGACGAGAAGGTGTCCGGTGATCGGAAAAGGGATGAAGATGAGCTCTGCTTCTTGCTTCTCCTCGCGATGATTTCTAGGAAATTCGAAACGGTGTAAGAGTTAAACGTATGTGTTGATGCTTTTTGGCGAAGTCAAGTATGGTGTAGTTAAAATAGGCAGATGATTCCACCATGGTGAACATGTGGGTAGACAGATAATTACAAACATATTTTATATTATTCTGTGAAGAATGTGACGTGGCTAATAGCATGCCGTGTGACTTTTTCAGCCATTCGATTGGATTTCGAATGAGGGTTTAAACCAAACATGTGGGCATGCAAATATCTCAGACCGGATAGGATGAGAACAAATCAAAGCCTTACAAGATGTAACGAGTTCCAAACCATTGAAGCTAGTTTCTGTCTAGTGACGGCGTATCGTGCCGGCCAAATTTGGATGAACATTTTGAAAAGGAGAGTAGGCCCTGGCCTTACTTTGGTTAGGCCTGCCCGTCAATTTTTGGAAACTCATAGAGGTTCCCACAAAAAGAAAAAAAGTTAACTATAATCCAACAATAAATGGGAGTATAATCCAACAATATACTACAAAACTAGAAACCGAAAATATCTTATTGTTTATTTGTTTAAATATAAAGGTTTATTTATAATATTAAGTTGGTACGATGTAGGATAGAGTTTTAAATCTATTATAATTTTTTCTACAGTTTCTTCAATATAATTTAATTTTATAACCCAAAAACTGTGAAATAAATACACATACGATGGATCTTATACTCAAAAAAAAAAAAAAAATTTCCAGAAATATAAAATATACGTTACGTTTACTGTGTAATCAGAAATTTGATTTTGGCTTCCCCGATTAGGAAGAAATATTTTTGCTAACCTCCAAATTCTTTTTGTGCTATTTTCTAGTTACAGAGACTGCTTTTCTTCAATATTTTGATATCTTTTACTATATTTTCCTTAATATAAGATTTCAAGTAGTTTATTCAACTCCATTTGATTCTCTTCTTTATATTCTTCATTTTGTTGAAAAAGTTCCAAAACTAAGTAACAGACGTGAATATACCTAAATAATTTCCTAAATTAAAATGATATGAGTATAATTAGGAATTAAATAGTAATAATGAGAATCATCTAAATTGAATGTGATTTGATATTTCAACGCTAAATATCTTCTTCTATACCCATTTTTGAAATATTAAATATAATTTGGTTCAGTATATATATATAAAAGACATACATTAGACAACGTACTCACAAAAATCGATATCCAAATTAAATATAAATCTTTGAATTTCATTTGTAAGAGATGGCAAAAATGTCACCGTTGTTGGCTCTCTTTGTCATCCTCTCTTCCATCATGATTCACCACCTTCCACTAGCAAGCTCCGCACAATGGTGTGTAGCATCTCCAACGTCGAAAGAGAAGCAGCTAGAAGATAATCTCACTTTTGCATGCGCAAATGGAGTTGACTGTAGACCAATCCTACCAAGTGGAGCCTGTTACAACCCCAATACTCCACTAAGCCATGCTTCTTATGTGATGAACGCTTATTACATATCCCATGGCCGCACCGATGCGGCATGCAAATTCTTTTTCCCAAATAGTGCTATGTTCACTACTACAGACCCTAGCTATGGTGGTTGTGTCTATCCATCTTAGAAATATTTTTATTGGTTTTTGATGATTTGTGATCCACATAATACTTGATAGGATGAATGCTTATGGCAGTTCTAATGTCTTTTTGTTTTTTTTTGTTTTACCAGTTATATAATTATAAAGAAAATCCCGATATATGTATAAGTGTTTCGTTAAGTTTAACGAAAATATCAAAGTAATTGCATCGTTTGGTATCTTTTAGTTAGGCGAGAAAATAGTTCACAATGCCTAACTCAATATACTTTGTCCTCTGCAATTTACTTGACCAACTTGATGTAAGCATCATAACCTTCTGTGGCAAAACAATTCGATGGCATACAAAGTCCGGAATCAATAAATCTTCATCACCAGAATGTGTAACTTTGATGCACAGAAACCAATTTTAATGCCATTTTAAAAAGCGAGTAGGCTTGATAAAACGTTGTAATGAAAGGCAAAGAAGATTTACGCATGAAGACTAACGAATGTTTAAACAAGAAACGAACAAGGTTCAAAGGAAAGCAAATGATAAGGACTGTAGAGAAGAAAAGGCTAAGGCTTGATGCCTATGACGTCCTCTATGAATTTCTCAGTAGCCAAATACGAAGATCCACCATTCAAAGTAGCTTTCCTCGCCATCTGAGAGGTATCTGTCACTCTCTTCCTCACCAAACTATTATCCTCGTTCATCACACAACGAATCGCTGTCTCTATCTCGTTTGCACTTACGATATCATCGCTACGTACCCTGTAATCAAGCTTCATCTCCACCGCGAGATTCAGTTCCTTCACCATCAGAAACGCATTGAGCTGTTGCTCTGCATACATTGGCCATGTCACAATTGGCACACCAAACCACAAACTCTCTACTATTGAGTTCCATCCACAGTGAGAAACAAAACTTCCCACTGCCTTATGGGCCAATATTTCCACCTGAGGAGACCAACCGCATATCATTCCCCGTCCGCTGACACGGTCAAGGAATCCCTCGGGGAAAAGATCATCGTGTGTCACCTCCTCTGTGCGTAGCGACCAGAGGAATCTGTACTGACAAAGCTCAAGTCCATGTGCTATTTCCTTCACTAGAGGACCACTTAACCTTCCCATACTCCCAAAACAAAGAAAGACAACAGACGCCTCGGGCTGATCATCAAGCCATTTCACCAGCTCGTCACGACGGGCGAGGTCCTGATCTGGATGAGGCTGGGCCTTGGGGTTAAACACGGGGCCAACAGCATAAACAGAAGGGTAATTCTGTTCATTATGAAAATGATTCAGAGAGGTAGGCTCAAGATCATAGTAAGTATTCACTAGGATCCCCTTGGCCTTAGCAAACAAGATGGCAAGCTTAACGTAAGCTTCATAACCGTCTTCCATAAACAGAGCTGTGGGCAGAACGTTGGCCGGAACAGGGTTTACAAAGCCAGGGATCGACAACATTTCTCCAGAGTTTCTTACAAAAACCGAGGTATCTTTACTATGTCGATCTGCTAGATACTGCATCATAGCTAGGAACCCCGAATTTGTAGTCAAGAACACGTGAAAAGGGAGACTTACATCTTTGGCAACGTCAACCATGGGGAGACAGAAGAAATCAGCAACTATTCCCTTTACCGTAACTCCATCCAAAGCAGGAGAAGATAAGATATCCATGACTATATTTCTCACAAGAGGGATATTTCTCTCAATAAAATCGTACACAAAGGCTTCGGCAGACTGGGTACTAGCAAATGTTGGTTTATCTTCTAACTCAGGGACATCAATGAATCTAACAAAGGGCAGAGACGAGCCAATTGATTTAACATAAGTATCCAGATGAGACTGACCTTGTAGCTTCATCACGAGGACGGTGATACGGATCCTCTCATCCTGTTCAATGAGGCGCCTAGCTAATTCAAGGGAAGGAACAAGATGACCAACAGTTGGTGTTGGGATGAAGATGAGCTCTGCATTTCTCATCTCTAAAAACTGATAGCTTCTGTTGTTTCCTCCCCGGATTTTTCTTTTATTGACAAGAACAACAATCTTATAGTATATCAAAGAAGAAAATTAGTACCTTCAATACACCTTGGCTTTGTCACACGTTATGATTAATAACGCGTTGTGCTCCCACCTAATGTTGAGGTGTCTCTTGGCAGTTTGAAGAGAGAAACGATAACTTCCAAAGCTAAAATAATGGCCGACATCAGAGAGTGGGATCCACAACCAATGAGAAAGCTACCTTCTTGCATCTCTATCTCTTTCTTCACTCTAATAAAAACTAATCACAGATGATAGATATATCAAAAACAAGACTCTCTCTATCTCAAACTCGGACAAATGAGAGAATCTGTGATGCTTGTTCTTGTCCTGGAAACGTTTATCTTACTGAGGAGATCAAGCTTTTGTAGAAAACCATCGCAGAGACCAAATCTTTATACTTTTGAGCCAAACAAAACCAAAAACACATCAATCACATAGTTTTGAGAACTTGTTGGATCGAAAATAAGATAAAGATCATAACAAAGTGACATTCGGATCTAGACAACTTTGAGTGGCATACATACATCATCACTTAGAGGTACAATGATTAAGCAAAGGCACACAAGAGTGTTACATTTCATTCACGAAAAAAGAAAACCTAAAGGCGTGAGTGAGACGATTTCAAAACATTGCATAAGAGAGAAACCATAGAGCTAAAACAATCAGCG
>OVBB01003138.1:0-10167 GCA_900406415.1 Isatis lusitanica
CTGATAACATGTTATAAATAACTTATATATATATATATATATATATATATATATATATATAGTATTAGTGTTTCTGAACGGATTGTAAAAGTATAAAATATAAAAAGCATGAACATTAATATTTGATAGTGGAATAAAGAAGTATGGCAAGAATTACTATGTTGAGCAAAACCGACGACCCAAACCAGTTTCTCAAACCATTCACTTTTACCCAAACCCAACCAATCTGTCCTATTAATTCGTAATTAGTTTCCAATTAATTTAATTTTCAACAAACTCAACTACTGGGCCCCACAGTTACGTTGACCGATCTCCAACATTTCCCCCATTCATTCATTCATTTTCCTTCTTTGTTTTCTTAATTCAGACAGCTTCTCTCTTCTCTATCATCTCCAAATTTTGAGCCAACTAAAAAAGGTGAGCATCTATTTTGCTGTTATGATGATTCTGCAGTTTTAATTTTAGTAAAATAGTGTTTAGAAAACGGATTTAGAGTGATTTTCCTTTTCCGTAGTGGCATAGTTTTACTTTTTTTTGAATCATTGGGTTTAGAATTATTGTGTATTTGAAATTCTTTGGTAAGATGACTGGAAAGTAAGTTACATGTTAAAGAATAGCACATAGAATGGTTAAAAGCGTTTTGAATCATTCATAATCGTAAGAAATCAGAGTACTTTCGTGGATTGAAAGAAAATTATATAGGTTCGTATAACTGGGTATTATTGAATGAATTGGTATTACTAATAGAAAAGGTATTATTGTTATTTATTTTGATTATGGGACAAGCCATTTGGGCTAAAATTCAACATTGTCAAAGGCCGAGGCCCACGTTAATGGTGGTCTCGGTCCAGTCCTTTTAGACATTTCTTTTATTTTTATTTTAGTTTATTTTCTTAATTGAATGATGTTTAATTATAAAAGAAAATTAAAAATAGTCCTCATTGATTTTATGAGAAATTAAAAAGTCTGGATTTTGATTTCTCTGTAAAAACTGAAATTGTTATAAAATATTTTAGAAGAAACAAAAAAAAAATAATCAAAATAATTATAGAGAAATTATAATCAAAATGGTTATAAAGCTTCTTTTGAGAAAGTGAAAACAACACCGATTCCAAAGCCATTTTAAGGCCTGACTGGTTCAAATGCAGCGGGTGCAGTTGCAGTTATGGGAGTTTGCGGAAGTGGACGGTTGCGGTTATCAGCGATATTTAGCGTTTCGTACGACTGGTGTAGCGGTTGAAAACTGTTGCGTTTGTGGGACATTTTTGACTAGTTGACAGCGGGTGTAATAGCGTTTTAATATTAAAATAATAAAATACATAAAATATATCATTTATATAAATTGAAATAATATATAAAAATATGTAAAATTAATATTTAAAGATCAAAAAATAAATCATATAATCAATAGTTAAATAAATATTTTTAAGAGTCTAAAACAATTTTCTGTATAAAAACATAATTATATAGACAGATATATATTTAAGTAATATGTATATATTATACATTATCAAATGAAAAATAAAATAAAAAGTTTTAAAAGGTTTGAATTATTTTATAAAATATATATAGTTACATATATAAATTTTAGTTGATAAATGATATATATACTAAGAATAAGAATTGAATATAAAAAATTATTGATACGAGAAAATAAAAAAATTCTTAGTTTTTATAATTTTTTATTAGTTTTTAAGATAACTTTCATTTTTTGGAAAAAAAAAATTTTGGAACCACCCGCCACCGCCCGCAACCTCAAACGCCTACTGAAAGCAGCTTTTGGATTTTAGCGATAGAAAGCTGTAGAAAGCGGTAGAAAACGGTTTTTATGATTGTAACTAACCGCCGCCAACCGCTATCACCCGCTGTGTTTGCGTTTGCGGGTGATAGCTGGTAAACCAATCAGCCCCTTAGTTAAATAAGTTCAAATATGATTATCAACTTGCTTGAAAAAAAAAAGTTGAAGATTATGATTGTTTATTACCAAAATCATCCAAACAATACCATATACTTCTATGAACACTTTGTTAATACTAATCACTTTAGGAGTTAAAATGCATGAATGATGAGTTTTAAAGAAAGTTAATGCATATAAACCTCCGAATTGCAAACTTAATGACTAAAATCATAAATATAACTACAAATTTAATATTTTTGTTATGATAATACTACAAAAACTTGAAAACACTGAAAAGTATAACTGTTTGAAAAATGGCATTAGTGGAAAACTAGGTATTACTATGTGCAATCTTGGCGGCGGCCACGTAAGTAATTGACAGTGCACGTGTGCAATTGGCGGCGCAAGTGAATTTTTTTTGTTTTTTACAATTTTGGTTCCTCAATTTTCTACATATTCGGACCCTCTTTTTTTTTTCCTTTTTTACCTCTCTCTCTTTTCACTTTTCCCTCTCCCTTTTTCCACTTTTCCCTCTCGCGATTTCCTTATTCCCTAAACAATGTTTCCCTTCCATCTTTCCAATTTTGGTCCCTTAATTTTCTACATATTCCCTCTGGGTTCGTTGAGAAAATTATCAGAGTTCTATAGATTTAGGAGAAATTACATATTCTGGATATTTAGTCACCATTTATTAGAGGAATTGCTTTGGGTTGTTGAATATTGGAGGAATTACAAAGGATTGCATATCTTTAGTTGATTTTCAAAGAATTTCATGAGATTGTTGACTTTCAGGGTAATACTTGATAATACTCGGTATCACTAACATCATTTGATCTTCCAATATTTAGATGATTTCGGGTTAAGCTCATTCTGCTATAGTTTATACATATTATGTCACACGAATCAGTTGCAAAGAATTACATTTTTCCCAATCATAATAAAAATGATACCAAATTACATTTGGATTAGAAGAAGTCAGTACAAGTTAGTAAACTAGAGGAATTATTGAGTAGCGATGGTGGAGACACAAGGTGATTTTGAAAACCCTACAGCAAGAGACCATGATGCGAACATGGAGGATGTCAGCATGACAGGCAGATCCCCGGGGGACCCTCCGGATGGCATCGTCACATGGGCTAGCAAAGTGCGGGTTGTACTGATGGGGGTATGCCGCGCCCAGAGGAGGCGATTGGCGATGAGTTTGTTGAAGCAGGAATGCAACTGGAATTCCTGGATGGTGAAGACGGGAAACCAGTGATCACAATTGAGGCGGAGGTATTGGAAGCAATCAATGGCCTATGGAAGAGATGCATGATAATTAAGGTTCTTGGTCGTCATATTCCACTCCCGGTGCTACATCGGAAGTTGTGGAACCTGAGTGGTGTGATGACCATAATGGATATGCCGCGCCAGTTCTTCTTGGTTCGGTTCGAGAAAAAAGTAGAGTACATGATGGCTTTGACGGGAGGTCCATGGAAGCTGTTTGAGAGTTATCTGATGGTTATGGCGTGGTCGCCTGATTTTGATCCGTTATGGGGAGAAATTGAGACGACACCTGTTTGGGTTTGGATTGCACACCTTCCGGTGAATCACTATCATCCATCCATTATGATGGGGATTACACAGGGTTTGGGACGTCCGATTCGTGTGGACCCAACCACGTTGCGGATGGAAAGGGCACGATTCGCAAGAATTTGTGTTGAGGTAAATCTTCGGAAATCTCTGAAAGGTACAGTGGTGATTAATGGAGAAAGATACTGTGTCACTTATGAGGGACTTACTGTCAGTGGAAAATGGAGGATCTACCCCCGTAGCCAGAGCCATTCCTGAAGCTAGGGAAGAGAGGTGGTGAGTGGCCCACATAATGATGGTTTTATGTTAGGAGAGGCGGTGGGCCACTGGAGGAACAGAGGCGGAGAGAGCCACGAGATACGGGGAGCAAATTAAGGGATTCGAATCCCGATAAAATGCTCCGTAAAAACGCCCGCCGCTTCTCGACACGGAAGCAACGGGCTAGGGGGCTAATTGTTGGGATCAAAATCCCCTCCTCGAAGATTGATGAACTTAAGAAAAAAAACAGACAAAACTTAGGGCCGGCCGCCCATGCTCAAAGCATAAGCTCAGCCGCCCATGCTCAAAGCATCATCTTCTCAGCATGAAGACTCGGCGCCCGGACTTGCACGGACTAAGTCGTGCAAGTCCGGACACCTATCGTCTTCTCAGCATGAAGACTCGGCGCCCGGTCTTGCACGGACTAAGTCCGGGCACCCATCGTCTTCTCAGCATGAGGACTCAGCGCCCAGATTTGCACGGACTAAGTCCGGCCGCCAATCCTCCTCTCAGCATGAAGACTCGGCGCCTGGACGTGCATGGACTAAGTCCAGCAGCCCATCCTTCCTGCAGGCATGTTCCCCAGCTCGGTTCAGTCCAACACCAAAGCATCTGCACGTTCTGATACCATGCATCAATGGACTGAAGTCCAGCCGCCAACGGACCACAGTCCGGCCACCCACACATCCAAGACGGAGACACAGCGGCCGGACATCATCGTAAGGCTCCGCGGCTGGACATTTGAAGAAAAAATTGGCGGCTTGATTTCAAAAGACGGAAAAACAGTTAAAACACTTTTCACGTGGGAAAACAATTAAAATACTGTTCATTTCGAGAAAACAGTCAACCGAAGAATCGACTTAAGCTTAATTGAGATCCGGTTTACTACTCATCGGTTACTACTCACGGTTTACTGTTCATCGGGTACTAAAATAGTTGGGCCGGGTCAGGATCGGATCATGCGACAGATTGCTGAAGGTTTCGGGCCAGGAAATAGACCCAGAAGATTAAGTCGGCGGCTGGAAGGAAGGAACTTTGTCCCACATCGTCCAGAGGAGTCTAAGCCTCTTAGGTCTCCTAGTATAAATACAGACGCTTGTACTAGGTTCAAATCATCCCAAATTCGAGTATTAAGAGATTTAGCATTATAAGACTTATTAATGCTTTTGCTATTATTCTTATACTCTGTAATATTATCTAATAAAATCATCTTTTCATCTTTTTGCATTTTTGGTCCTTTAGTTTTTTTAAAATAGAATTTTTGGATCCCCATAAAATATAAGTTTTGACAGTGTGAGTTTCGGCTCTCACAGTACCCGTGCATTTTTGCTGCTTTTAAATTCGATTGGTTTCAATTATTAAATCATTATCGGTTATGTCCTTGCTTTTCTTTGGTTACCTTGAGCACAATCTTACACTTAGTGATTTTGGGTGTTACACTTAGTGTCTCGGACCATCTTAACCACATAATGAACCTTATCCAAGGTTTAACAAATCACATGGACCAAATGCACCAGCTACCCCAAGACCGTGATGCTACGGCTTCCACGAGCGAGAGCGACCATGGAAATGATCAAGGCAACAACAACAACCAACCGGCCAATGGCAACCGACAGGGCCGACGTCAGAACGGTCAGAAATAAGACCGCGGGAACCGACGTGAGGACGATGATGAGTTCGGGTTTAAGGGCGAGGCCTTAAGCTCACCTTACCAACATTTGCCGGACAAGTAGATCCGGACGCATACCTTGATTGGGAAAGAAGGATGGAACATCTTCGATCATTGCAACTACTCACCTTAACGGAAGGTGACCCTAGCCGCAGCACAACTCACAAACAGTGCCCTGACTTGGTGGGACCTTGATGTAGCCAACCGTAGGAGAAGACGGTTATACGCCATCAGCAATTGGGAAGATATGACTTACCTATTCCAGAAGCGGTACGTACCAGCGTATTACCACCGAGACCTTCAGAAACGGTTCAGGCACCTTATACAAAGCACTAAGTCCGTGGAAGAGTACTTTGAGGAGTTTGATAAACTCAAGAACCGGCTAGAGAGTAAGGAGTCTCAAGAAACCTGGATGGCTCAATTCATGTATGTTCTTCACGACCGTATTGCAAGAAAGGTGGAGCGCCAAACATATGCTGATCTCGAGGATCTCTTGCATGTGGCTACTCAGGCTGAGCAGCATATCAAAAGGAAGACTGCCTCTACCAACCGGTCCAAGAACAACTGGACCCTTCGACCGCGCGCAACTCAGACAAAGGGAAACCAACCGAGCCCTATTCTAAGGACAAGAAGTCAGCTCCGGAGGCTGAAAAAACCAACGGTTCTGGATCCAACTCAGCCCACACCCCACAAGCCAGAGATGTTTCGTGCTTCAAGTGCAAAGGCAAGGGTCAGTATGCCCGGGACTGTCCAAACCAACGAGCCATGGTCATTCGGGAAATGGGGAATATGAGTCTCAAGATGAACTCGAGGATGAGCCCATGGATTCTGAAGAGGAAGTGACTGATTATCCGGATGTTGGAGAGATCTTGGTTACCCGGAGATCCTTAAGTGCACTATATGAGCCAGAAACGATCCAAAGAGAAAACATCTTCCATTCAAGATGTACCGTGCAATCTAAGGTATATAGCCTCATCATTGATGGTGGTTCATGTACTAATGTGGCTAGCAAGTATTTGGCTGACATGTTAGGTCTCAAGACTACTAAGCGTCCACGGCCATTCAGACTCAAAACCGGTGAACAAGTCATGGCACCATTCAGCATAGGTACATATGCAGACCAGGCTCTTTGCGATGTTGTTCCTATGCAGGCAGGCCATATCCTCTTGGGGAGACCGTGGCAGTTTGACACGGAGACTCTACACAATGGCCTCACCAACTACTACACCGTTATGCACAACAACAAGAGGCATAGTCTTGCCCCTCCTATGCCACTAGAAGTGTTCGAACTTCAGAAAGCCATGGACAAGGGAGCCAAAGAAACCAAGATAAATAAAACCAACCTTTTCATTTCTCCTAGTAAGGTTGTTAAGTCAATAAACTCTGACACACAGATTCTACTCATGATCTTCAAGGAAAGTTATATTCAGGAAACGAAGAGAGCACTATCCGGAAGAAGTGTCGAAGCTGCTGGACCAGTTCAGGGACATGTTTCCTGAGGAGATCCCACCTGGCATACCCCTTATTCGAGGAATAGAGCATCAGATCGATTTGGTGCCCGGAGTTCCATTACCGGACCGGCCAGCTTATAGGGTCAACCCAGAGGAAGCTAAGGAGTTAGAACGCCAAGTGCAGGACTTGATGGCACAAAGCTATGTTCGAGAAAGCGTCAGCCCATGTGCAGTTCCAGTTATCTTAGTACCCAAGAAAGATGGCACATGGAGAATGTGTGTTGACTGTCGGGCCATCAACAACATAACCATCATAAACCGGCATCCCATTCCTAGGCTTGATGACATGTTGGATGAATTAAGTGGTGCCACTATCTTTTCTAAAATTGATTTAAAAAGTGGTTATCACCAGGTCAGAATTAAAGAAGGTGATGAGTGGAAAACCGCATTCAAGACCAAGTAAGGCTTGTATGAATGGAAGGTCATGCCGTTTGGACTCACCAATGCGCCCATCACTATCATGCGGCTCATGAACCATGTTCTAAGGGCCTACATCTGTAAGTTTGTAGTTGTATACTTTGATGACATCTTGGTATGTAGTACTTGCTTAGCGGATCATATAACACATCTTGGAAAAGTACTTGAAACTTTGCAATTGGAACAGCTTTATGCTAATATCAAGAAAAGTGTTTTCTGCACTGATCAGTTTGTATTTTTAGGCTTTGTTGTTAGTTCACAGGGTCTAAAGGTTGATGAAGAAAATATTAAGGCCATACAGGACTGGCCCACGCCTACCTCCATTGGGCATGTTCGGAGCTTTCACGGACTAGCCAGCTTCTACCGACATTTTGTGAAGGATTTCAGCACCATAGCCGCACCCCTAACCGCGGTGATCAAGAAGGACGTGGCATTCTCATGGGATTCGAGCCAAGAAGGAGCTTTTAAAAAGCTTATGGACAGCCTCACCAATGCTCCGGTTTTTGTTTACCTAAATTTGACAAAACCTTTGAAGTTGAATGTGATGCTTCAGGTACAGGTCTTGGGCCTGTGCTGACTCAAGGAGGCAAGCCAGTGGCATTCTTCAGTGAAAAATTGCATGGAGCCACTCTCAACTATCCCACGTATGATAAGAAGTTGTTTGCGCTTGTGAGATAATTGGAGACATGGCAATACTATCTACTCAGCAAGGAGTTTGTCAGTCATACCGACCATGAAACACTCAAGTATCTTAGGCGCCAAACCACATTGAAGAAACGACATGCAAGATGGCTTGAATTTATGGAGACATTTCCCTATGTGATAAAGTACAAGAAGGGAAAAGAGAACATAGTAGCCGATGTTTTATCAAGGAGATTTGCGCTGATTTCCACCATGGAGGCAAAGATAATGGGCTTTGAGCATCTCAAGGAGCTATACAAGGGGGATCCAGACTTTGGAGAAGTCTACCAACAATGTAACCGAGGTGCATTTGGTACTTATGATTTGCATGACGGTTTTCTTTTCAGGGATAAACGGTTGTGCAATCCTCAAAGTTCAATGCGTAAACTCATCCTTGGAGAGGCACACCGTGGTGGCATAATGGGGCATTTCGGAATGAACAAGACCCTGCGCATGCTTGTGGCGCATTTCTTTTGGCCACACCAAAGAATAGACGTGGAACGATTTTTTGCTAAGAGCACTACTTTCTTAAGTGCAAAATCCAGGTTACAGCCTCATGGTCTCTATCTTCCATTACCTATTCCTGACATGCCTTGGGTGGATTTGTCTATAAAGTTTGTATTAGGACTGCCTAAGATCAGGAACAAGGACCATAGTTTCAGACTGCGGTCAGAAATTTCTCAGCCACTTTTTGAGGACATTATGGAGAAATCTTGGAACCAAGCTCCTATTCTCAACATCGTTGCATCCGCAAACCGATGGGCAAACCGAAGTTACCAGCCGCACTATATGCACTCTTTTAAGAGCCACTGTTGGTAACAACTTAAGGAATTTGTTGGATTGTTTGCCTTTGGTCGAATTCGCTTATAATTGTACTATATACTTTACTACTAACCTTTGTCCTTTTGAGATTGTATATGGATTCAGGCCGCAAACACCATTAGACATGGCGCCAATCCCTTTGCCACCAGACGATCAGATCAGCCAAGATGGAGTAGCCAAGTCCGAGCTAGTAAGGAAGCTGTACGAGAAGGTTAAGGAAAACATGGAGAAGAGGAACGAGAAGTACTAGCTTAACGTAGACAAGAACCGGAAGGAAGTTCACTTTGAACCAGGAGACTATGTCTGGGTACACATTAGGACGGACAGATTTCCGCAGGAAAGGAAGCACAAGCTAGCACCAAGAGGAATGGGGACGTTTCAAATCCAGAAGAAGATCAACGACAATGCCTATTAACTAGACCTTCCTGGTGAGTTTAAGATCTTTTCAACTCTCAATGTTTCTGATTTAATTGCATTTGATGTAGGGGAATCAATTCTGCGGACAGAACCATTTCAAGTGGGAGAGGATGATGTATGCATAGGAACCCAGCCGGACCCGGACTCAAACCCGGACGAACCAACAAGGTCTTACCGACCATTCTGGCCATGCGATCAAGGCCCATGACCAGATCCGGAACAAGAGCTCTACAAAAGGAGTTCGACCAAGCCGTGGAGAGTCTCATAGCTGAGCACGAGGTTGCGACTTAGCGGATAAGCTACACCAACTGAGCATCGCCAAGAAGAAGGCCTCACCCGGCCCACATTCATCCGAAGAACCAACCGGACCAAGCCCAGACCTTACCATTGACGAAGGCCTCATCTGGTCCAAGCAACATGAAGACAAAGACGGTTCACAAAATGTGAATGAAGAACCTTGGAATAAAGCGCTTACCTTATTTGGCATCTCGGACATCTAGAAGCGGTTCAAGACAAATCAACAATCAACCGGTTTTTCTCATCTTCATTCAAACCGGTTCAAGCCAATTCAATGCCACCGATTTCATTCATCAGCCAGAGTAAGTCTGATTTTTACATTGAATTTGAATTGTTGACTAACCCATTTTGTGTTTATTTGTTTTTATTGTTTTATTTGAATGTTCGGTTTATAAGGCATGTAGCCAAATTAGATCCCTTTACTTTTGCTTTTTCATTTACTTTGTAATCTGAATTAAAGTTCCTTGAAGACACTAGCTGTTTGAACTCTATATAAAGTCCTCTTATAGCCTTGTATTTTTCACAGAATATCAATAAAAAAACCAAGTTTTCTTAAGAGTTTAACTCCTGCTTCCTTTTCTTCTTGTTAGTGCGATTCTAGCTAAGGAGAGACTTGTCTCATCAAA
>OVBB01003140.1:0-10160 GCA_900406415.1 Isatis lusitanica
ATGAGGTATTAGAAAAATCCGTTAATGAAGCTTTATCTAAAGGTGTTGTTATTATTGCTTCTAATGGTAATGACTCTAAAAACAAGTTATATTATCCAGCTTCTTATAAAGGAGTTATTAGTGTTGGAGCGATTAATAAAGATAGAAAACCTATAAACATCTCAGATATTGGAAAAGTAGACATATTTGCTCCAGGGGAAGAATTATTAACTACTCGAACTGATCAAAAGAATCATAAAGGTTTGTTTGGAGGTAATTCAGCTGCTACTCCAGTGGTTACTAGTATTGTTGCTTATTTATTATCTAATTATCCTGAAATTACAGCTGAAAATGTAGAGGATATTCTGATTAATAATTCAGATGTAGGTANATATTAAAATTATAAATGTAAAAAAAATAATAGATAGTTTATCTAAGAAGAATTAATTATTACTATAGAGGTGCTTTGTTTTGATAAATAAAAAAAATATTAATCATCTATTGTTTTTAATTTGGGTCGTTGCATTAATTGCAACTATGGGCAGCCTGTTTTTCTCAGAAATATTAAAATATGAGCCATGTAAATTATGTTGGATTCAAAGAATTTTAATGTATCCTATTGCAGTAACTGGGGCAATAGCTGTTATTAGAAAGGATTATAATTATGTAATTTATGTACTTCCTTTATCTATATTAGGTATATTTATTTCTAGTTATCACTATGGAATTCAAAAAGGGATAATAAATATAGAAAGTGATCATTTTTGCGGGAGAATACCATGTGTTGGACAATATATTAATTGGTTTGACTTTATTACAATTCCATTCCTTGCATTAACCGCATTTGTAATCATTTTCTTATGTGCATTATTTATATATTTTAAGAAATCAGGTGAACAACATTGAAGAAAATTATTATTACATTGTTTGTTATTACTACCGGTTTTATAGGTATGTATTTAATGATTACTTTTAATAACGATGATAATAATCCATATCAAAAAAAAGATATTCATGCTGAAACACGTAAACAATTAAACGATCCATTGTATCAAAATATTATTTTACCTAAACAATTAGATAAAGAGATAGCTAACTCAAAAAATATTACTGTATACTTTTACAGCCCAACTTGTGAACATTGCAAGAAAGTAACACCGATTGTAACCCCAATAACTCATGAAATGGGCGTCGAATTAAAACAATTTAACCTTTTGGAATATGAAGAAGGTTGGGAAAAATATCATATAGTGGGTACTCCTACTATAATTCATTTTAGTAATGGAAAAGAGCAAGACAGAATTATGGGTATGAACAGCAAAAGTGAATTTAAACAATGGTTCGAGAAAGTAAAAGCTAAATAAAGCTAAATGAATAACCGATTCCTTTATGTCCAGGGAATCGGTTATTTTGTGTCTAAACGTACAATTTCCCTCAAATTATATGGTGACCTCATGCCCATTAACTTAAGAACAAAAACAAAAGGATCTATTTTCCACATTTTTCATCTTACATATTTTTATAGCATTAAATAATCTTTTCTTCTTAATTTATACTTAGTCTTCTTCTTTAAATTCATTAATATTAATATTAATTAAACCTTTTTCACCTGAGAAGAAAGTATAATTTGTATACCCACTCACCTTTTCTGGCGGCGTGTTATCAACAATAATGATTTGATATTTATTGCTTAGTTCAATTAAAATTTTATAAATTTCCTCATAAACTTCGGGATCATTTATACGTTCTTCTTCTTTAATTTCCGCTTGTTCTATGGATTCTACTTGAATTGTACCCAGATACTTACTTAAAGTATCCAGCATTAAAAAGCCTGGATGCCCCACTGCATAACCTTCTTTTTTACTTGATAGAATTGCCGCTAAATAAGATAGTTGCATACATTCTAATAGACCACCACTCTCATGTTCGTAAACACTTGCCCCCTCATGGTAAGGAATATAACTCTCAGAATCAACATACGTTTCATTATTTATATCGTATTTTAATCTTTTCATAAATCCCTTATATTCAGTATTTAGGAAATTGAAAATTTGTTTTCTAACATCCCGACTAACTTTTAAAGCTGCAATATCTTTTTCTAATCGTTTCACTTCTTTATTTAAATCATCAATTAGTTTACACTTCTCATCAATTTTACGGTGTATTCTAATACATTCCTTTACTATTTCTTGATTTTTAGTTAATTTATTTATTATGCTATTGATAGAATCTAATTGCGAAAGAAACGGAACATCTGTGGATTTTGCGAATTCTGTAATAGCTCTATTTAAAATCTCCTGTTTCTTTTCTAGCTTTTCTATTTTTATATCTATATCTTCAATATCTTTATTGTCACCACTAATCAAATTATTTACCAAATTAATTTTATTGTTAATCTCTTTCTTAATTTTCAATAATGTCTTTTCTGGAGTAACACTATCTTTAGTTATTTCTTGAATTTGATTTGCAACGGTCGAATTACAAAGTGGACATTCAATATTTTGCTCTGAAATTGCCAATTTATAATTAACCTCTAACGTAGCATTTATTTCTTCCTTTTCAAGATTATACTCTTCTATCAATAATCTTTTTGCTCTTACAGAATTCTGTAATTCGTTCTTTTGTTTTTGCAAATCAAATATTTGATTTGCAATTTCCGTCAAATCCTTTTTCAATCTAATATACATCTTGTTTTCATTATTGCTATTGGCTTTACTATTTTCTATAATTGATTTTTTTTCTAGTTTACGTTGTTCGATTTCATTTTTAAATCTAGTTGCTTTACTAGACAATTCATTAAAATCCTCTGCATCTTTATCTTTTAAATATGATTTCAAACCTGTTATCTCTTTATTTGTATCCTCAATTTCATTCCTTACTTTTACCAACTGTTCCTGCAAATGATCTTTATCCGCTTCAACTAAATTAAACATTAATTCAAAAGCATAAGGGTTTTTATACCTTTTAAATGTAGATTTGTTTTCTAAAAAATCATGAGTCCCCAATTCATGTTGATGAATATAAGAGTATCTAAATATATCTCTAAATGATATTTTCTCTAATTCCTGTTTTGTGCTATGTTTTTTATGTTTAATAAGCTTATATTCATTGATGTTTAGCTTTCTCATTAGAAAGTGTAATACCTCTTTAAGCTCTACTGTCTTAGGTGTATACCCCTCCAAGTCATTAAATCCACAATAATAAATGCTTATTTTTCCCTGTTTTTGTTTTAGTAAGCGATTTAAAGTAACAGTTTCTTTGTTAACTTGTATCTCAAGAAAAATTTGATCACAATACTTATCTAATTGCTTTTGAACATTTAAATCAATTTTTTTGCTCTTCCCTAGACAATAATCAATTAAGCTAAGAACTAATGACTTTCCTGATGTTTTATCTCCACTAATTATGTTTAGTCCGTCTTTAAACCTTAATGTTCGTTTGTATGCTGTTCCTTGAAGAATTAACTTGGTAATTATAATACGATTCATTACGATATCCCCCTCAATACCTTCAGATTATTAGCTGTATAATCTACTTGATTCATTGCATAAATGTAATCTTCTACTAACTTAGAAAAGTATTCTGAATCCATTTCTTCATAAAATTCTAATCCACCTTTAGTTAATTTTGCCGCTAAGTCTCCTGTCTTAAAAGATAGATTGCCTTTTATCTCTATAAAATTCAAATCAGACAGGTTCAGTAGTATTTGATTTATTTTATTCTGAAACCTAAAATACAAGTTGGGGGATATTTTACTTCTATTCTCTTCTCCAGTCTCAAATAATTTAATCAGATCAAAATTAACTAAACTATAATAAAATACAAGTTCTGAGATTTTTCGATATTTCTTCTTGTTTTGTAAAAAACACGCATATAAAAGCCCCATAGTTTTTATCAAATCTAATTTTTCATTATCAAATAAAAGTTCAATAGATAGAGGAACTGACATGTTTTTTCTTTTCAATTTACTCATTTAAACGTCGACCTCCCCACCATACTCCCTTTTCCTCCTCTTCAGCTAAAATGTGTATCAAACCTCTATTTTCATTTTCATCAGATTTATTACCCTTAAATAATTCAGCATATCTCCCAAATTCAATCCCCTCTAAACTTTTATGGACAACTTCTAGAAACTTTTGACTATCTCCATACCTATTATATGTATCAGCATACCTTTCCATATACTTCACGAAAACTTTACCTAACATTGCATCAATAACCTCTATCGATATACCTACCTTTCTTAACTCACGTATATATATTTCTGCAGAAATATAAAAAATGGAACTTAATTTAATCATTAAAGGATCTATATTTTCGAGTTTTAATTTTTTATAGAAGAGATTATTTTCCACATTTTGATCCATATCATTTAATCCTGCACCTATAATAATTGGGCTGGCAGTTTCTCCACTAGATACATTTGAATTTGCGTTCCCCACTTCCACTGTAATAGGTTCGGATATGTATTTTAATATCTTTCTTATTTCCTCTGTATGCGAAGAACTCTCACTTTGATAAGGAATAGTCAGTAAACCATATTTTGTTCGTAACTCTCTTACTTTTTCGCTAGTAGGATTATCTAAAAGAATATAATGAGTCCCGTTAAAATATTTTTTATGATCTTTAATTAACGTACTTACAAATTGATCGTCAAAAGAAAAACCCATAAATAGAAGTTTCTTATTTCCTGTAACTACTTTTAATAAATTCTCATATTTATTCTCCATATATAGATTTGAATAGCTCTCCCTACTAAGAACAATCGTTCCCGAATTCGATGTAAATCCATGGAGATGACATACCCTTTTTTCATCAAATAATCGTTGCGTACTAAATTGAATATCTTTAAGTAAAATAGGACGATTATCACATTTCAAGTAATCATCTAGTAAATTTTCATAGTTTGTTGTTAAATGAAGTTTAAAATTCATTTCTCCAATATCAGAATAATTATGTAAACTATCATCATGCAATTTAGTTTGTTTTTCTTTAATTATTTCTACTACTTCTTCCTGTATGTCTTGATCGATCATTGGTACATATTTCATTAATGCATCAATAGCTCCCCAATAATCATTATTTCTCAATTCTTCTTTAACAACTTCCTTAATAAAAGCTTTCTCCTGCGCAACATATTTTTCGGTAATATTATTTATTAACATTTTCCAATTTGGAACATTGAAAGGTACCGACAATCCAGCTCCAATAAAAGGTACTATCTTATCATCTTGATAATCTTTTCTAAGTTTTTCTAAATTTACATCCATATAGTTCCCTTTCCCCTCTATTTACTTAATTTATATTCATGACACTAAACATATACTTTATATGCATATATAGCGATTTTATGCATATCTTCTTATCTTTTTCTACCTGCTCTATGAGCAATAATCTAAAACACTGTTTCATAAAGAAAGAAGTTAACTAATAAAGATTTCTTTCTGACTATACCTCTTTATTTTCTTATCGCAGCCTTTCTTATTTATTCAAAAAAGCCTTTGACTGTTCATTATAGGTTAACTTATTTTACCATAAGGATTAATTTCATAACAATTGTTATTATTGAAATAACGACCTTTTAATAGAAAGGAGCATTTAAAAATTCTATCCCAAAACCAAAAGAAGATTTTCCGTTATTTGGAAAACCCTCTTTTCTATCACTATGAGATACTATATCCGCAATATTTTGAGTTATATATCAAAAATCAAATCGATAAACATCTATATATTTCTTATCTCATTATTAATAGTTGGACAATGTCCAATTGGATTTATCTCCATTGTAGGTTCATGCTGCACTTTAAAAATAAACTCTGCAAAATCTCTATCCCTATCTGGAAGATAAAACAAATAAAACGGATAGTACCTTTTTTTGTATATGTGAAACTTAGAAGGAGCCTGAAAAAACAATTTATCCCTTGGAGCATACTCCAATGCGATTTCAAACCAACAATGGAATTTTGCTAGTAAAATAAGCGCATATATTTTTGCTAATATCCATTTCGTAACAAAGAAATTCGGAGTAACTTGACTCATAGATTTAGTGTTGTCGTGATATAAAGGATCCTTTACNGTTTCAAATTCTTCAAAATAAAATCTTGAATATGAATTATATATCGAACAACACTCCTTGCGACCTTGAATTTCTCCTTGCCAATGCACGTAAGCATATACATATGGACAAAGTGGCTTATTATAGAATGCAGTTCTATGCTGATAATACTTCCAACATTTCTTATGCTTTTTTAATAAACACTTACGAATTTTTCGAGATATTGCTTTATATATTTTTTGCATAGTCCAAAACATTTCTTCCCCATCATAATCAGAAAGATAATTATATTTGGTAGTTTTTGTTTTAAGCTTCATTTCTGTTTTGAGATAACATACACGATCTCTAGTTCTAGTATAAATTAGCTTTTGGGATGTGAGATGATCGGGTTTCTGGGGATAATTAAGAGCAACTGATACTATATCTATATTTGCCCTTTCTTTTTGAGGTACTTCTGTTATGTACATTCGCTTTATTTGTTCAGTGACTGATTTTGATAACGAAAAAATATTATGAATAAACTGATTATTATCTACTGAAATCGGAACTGACCAATTCTTGAAAAACTTTCTTTCACTATTTTCAGCTAAAAAATTATAACTACATAAACATTGAAAAGGTTTTTGTAATTGCAAGTTACGTAAATTATACATAAATTCTAAATGACATTTGGGACAACTTTTATGTAAAGGTGTACCATGAATAAAACATTGATTAATGTAATGAAATTGATGGAATATACTATGGTATCCTTGTTTTAGACAAACTGCACAATACTGCAATTCTTCTTCATATCTACACAATTTCACACCTAAACAATCCATTAACTCTGACAAAACATTTAAATAATTACTTTGCATATCAACCCCTAACCTACAAGATATTTCCTTGAGATCAAAACCTTCTAACGTATATAAACTTCCAAATTTATAACTTATTAATGGCGTTTTTCTACTTTTAAACTCTGAAGAACCTAGCTCCCTGTATAGCTCTTTAAAAGACCATACGTTAGCATACATTAACTTTTGAAAAATACTAAATGGCGATTCATACGGTTGTACCCATCTTTCATCCCAAGTATACTTTATACTTTCTTTTCGATTCACCATATTTAAAATTTTCATATCCCTTTTTTACAAACCTCCGCTTCAATATAACCCGAGTACCAAATAGCTTCTTCAATCATATTTTTAGATATTTGATAAACATTTGCTCCATACCTTCCATATTGCAAAAGTAAATACTCAATAGTACTAGTAATATATTGCATAGGAATTTCAGCTGTTGCAGATAAATTTGCTTTTTCTCGTTCCCTACGGAATGCTTCCATCATCTCTTCCGCATACTGATATAAACGAAATCCTTTTTCATATGCTTCTAAGAAGAAATGTTGTGTATAAGTAATATCACTTCCTAAAGGGTATTCTGATTCATCATCATAACCTCGAAGACATGTTTGTAAATCATCTAGCGTCCTGATTCCCATAAATTTAAAATCATGTACCATAAAACGACCTACTATTTGTTGTTTTTTCACTTGAATAAACGCTGCACGCTGACGTAAGAGTTCTTCTTGCCCTACTAAAATACATGTTAAACTAACTTCACAATTATCTAATTCATTATAGATATCCTTAAGCCATTGATAATGATTATCTTGTAACTCCTGAGCCTCATCCATAATAAAAACAATCTTTTGTTCTAAAGACTTATAAGCTGATTCTAACAAAAAACGATATAAACGCTCCCTTTTTGAATTTAGTGTCCCTGACTTAGAGTCTCCATGCCCTACATTACGCAATAATTCTTCAAAAAATACTCTTTCAGTAGCTTGTTTATGATGATTACACTTTATAACAAATATAGGGAGATCTTTAAAATCTTCTCGCAAAGCATATTGTAAAAAT
Organism: Isatis lusitanica; assembly: GCA_900406415.1. NCBI lineage: Eukaryota > Viridiplantae > Streptophyta > Magnoliopsida > Brassicales > Brassicaceae > Isatis > Isatis lusitanica. The sequence continues at coordinate 7,942 of OVBB01003140.1, forward strand.
CGAATCGCCCTTGTTTTTCCTAAGCGCGGTCTTCCATATACAATTCCACCTGGAGTACGATTTGTAATCCAACGATGTACAGTATCATATAATCTTTCAATCTCATTCGTCGCTAAAATGTACCTTCCTGTTTGTACTGGATGCAAGTTACCTCGCTTCGCTAATTTTTTACGACCTGCAACATAAAAATCTTCACTCACAAATTTCCCCCTCCCTAATAGCCCAATGTTTTAGTAAATCGGCGTTTCTTATTTTTAGAACCTATTTCAATAAATTCTTTTTGTATTAAGGATGATTCTTCACTCTCGAAAGCAGGGATTGAAGAAGGAACTTCTTTTTCTCTTTCTTTTTTTAGATTTGCTAATTGATTTCGAGCTGTCTTATACCTTGTTCCTTTCTTTTCTAGGTAACGCTGAAATACTTCAATTGGATCTTCAAACTCTGTAAAATGAATTAGCTTTTTATTTCGCAAGCTAATAATCGCCTCTCTTGTTTTTAAGGAATGCTTGCTAATCCCCCATTTTCCTGTTGCATATAGTAAACCTAGTTCGCTACCATCTCGAAAAAATGCACGAATAGAACGCAAGTCATCAATATCTATTAATAATTCTAATTCTGTCCCTACAAGATCCGGTAAGTTTGCTATAATATCATTCCTATATTCCACCGCCTTATATTGAATATATGGTCTTCGATCCTTTCCTCGAATGGTTCTCTTTGCACGTAATACAAAAAAAGAAAGATTTTCTCGTTCTTCCTCTCCCAAAGTTCGAACAAAATATCTTTGAATGCGTTGCTCCATAGCCTCCAATGGAGATAAATAACCTAATCCACTGTGAGGTGTAGCATTGTATTCTGCAATTAGCGCTGTTGTTAATTCTTCTATCTCCCATTCGGATATTCTATATTTAATTGCATATTCTTCTGGTTTATTTCGTTTCGTATCTGTCGGATCACTTCCAGTTGTATTTGGAAGACGATGAAAACCATTCTCTTCTAACAAACCAAAAAAGCGCTCAATTATAGGTCGCCTTTCTGGCATACTTACAGGTCCTTGATTGATAGAACATCCAATAACATGTTTTAACTTCTCCGTTACTAGTTGTGCATCATTTGCTTTAGCGTTATCAATTAAAAATTCATCCCATAATGCCCACTTACACGTTTCAAACTTTTGAGAAGGAAAACCTGCATTCTCAGACAGCTTCAAACCTGGAATAGAAAATTCCGGATCCACCTGTGGTTTTACTGCATTATGCAAACATTTCAAAACATCCCAAGAAGAATATTCTTTATTTAAACAAAGATGATAGCCTAAGACACATCGAGTTGCTTCATCAATTATGTTTAATATCCAAATACGATCTAAAATTTTAGTTACTTCATCACCTTCTGGTGTTAAAAATGTAATTGAAATCAAAATATCAATTTTATGTGCATCAAATTGCACCCTACGATATGGACGAGCAATGAGAGGATGATTTTTTACTCCTACTCCATTATGAGCCATATAACTTCCTAACTCTTTATTTTCTTGGAATGTATATACAATAAGATGTTCTTTTTTTAATTTGACAATATACCTTTCTAAAGAACGTTTTGCAAAATCCTTTGTTGTGAAGGGATACTGATGGGATTGGATTCCGATTTCTTTACATAATTGTAAAAATTTCTTATGCAATACTTTTATCATCATACCTTTTTCTACTATTTCATTTTTTTTCTTAGGCAAGACCATGTCTTCTAAAAAAACTCTTAACTGAGGATGTGTATTTAATAAAACTGTAAAAGAACCAGCTTTTCCTGTATCGATATAATTTGGAGGAGCCGAAGGAAATTGATTTTTGTCTATTCTTTTATATGGAATAAGAGCTGTGTAGCCAAAAATTGACCCATTATTATTAGGATATAGACAACGCTTTACAAAATAACTGATTCGCTTATATGTAATGCCTGTTTGTTGAATAATATCTGTCACAGACCTTTCAGACATAAAATATAAATCCATAGCCTGCTTACGTTTTAAATACATTCCCTGATGTTCTTTACTTAATAATGTAATATCTACTTTAGGCCAATTTTTCAAGTCCAGCATCCATTCTTCAACACTTAATTCCTCTAGTAGCCTTCTTCTAACCATCACTCCATACCTCCGTTTTATATCCAAAATCTAAATTGTCTAGATTTGCCTGTATCCTTCCCTCAAAGATATTTTTACT
>OVBB01003141.1:0-10160 GCA_900406415.1 Isatis lusitanica
GGACCGCTAAACGCTAAAAGATCTCCAAACTTCGTACTCACCTAACACAATCAGCATAACATTCACCTCACAGTTACAATCAAGTTTCTCCGAAGATAAATTCTTCAACCATATGAGTTGTTCTTGATATTAATGCATTAGCTTATATTTATACCTTGGGCTTGCTAACTGGTGGAGGAGAAGACAACGGCGTCTGCGGTTGAGCGGCCGAGCTCGAAGGCAAAGGAGATTGTTCCTTGATAGGATCGTCCTTTAAGACAAAGAGTTAACGCAACGAACGGTCAGGATCAAAAGTCAAACAAGTAACGTATAGGAAGTGATGATAAGAGGTATATATATTACCTGAGCCATGCACCTGACTCCTACGGAAGGATTCCTCTTGAAGAAGAGTTGGTTTGTGTTTCTGATGTGGCGTGAACTCACTCCACCGGATGGAGCGGCGAACAGTACTGACTGCATGTTAAACGACGCCGTTGCCATTTCTGATTACGTTTTTACAAGTCAAAGAGGCAAAGACGAAGAATGAAGAAGTAGGAAGATAAGTGAATGATTAAACACTAAGACTTGAGAAATCAGATGGATCTGGTTTGTGGTGTAACTCAGGATCACCTTTGTATTTATAGAACAATGGGTTAAGGTGAATGATAGGTCCACGTTATTTTCTGAACTTATTTGTTTATTTATTTATTTATTTTGTATGGGATGTTTATTTTCTTTTTATTGTACTATATCACACCACCGTTGAAAAAAAAATTCTTTATATTTCTTCAACTTGTGTGGGTAATAGATAACACATCAAACATACATGCATTCACTACAAAAGTTTCACATGATATCGTACAACTTGACAAAACGTGTTTACACTAATAGGATTTTTATGTTTTCTTTATCAAATTAGGAATGAAATCATTTTGCAAAGGGAAAAAGAAAAATGAAACCATTGAATTCTGAGCTACATTTCTTACCGAATTTGATGGTTTGGATAAGGTGGAGATGCATTCATTCCTACTTGTGTGAGATTTTCTCCATCCTTATTCAGTAATACTATACATGAGAAATCGTAGAAAATGTGAAAAGTATACATCAATTTTAGTTCAACGTTCAACAACAAAACACGTAGGCAATAAAATTTGAAAAAAAGGGACGAAAAGGTGCTGAGGATCTGTAAGAAGCCACGTCTAGTTGAGAAGCGAAATCGAATTGATGACGTGGCTTCGTTTATCCCACACACACTAAAATCTACCTTGTCATTTTCTGATTGGCCAAGGCACTTAAAAGAAGATCTATCTCACAATATTAATATAGATGATATTGGGAAGCCCTTGTAGTGTAGAGGATGGAGTTATGTATGAAGGCCTACGAGCTATGTGTGTCTTAGGCCTGGGCATTTTATCCGGATCTGAAGACCCGATCCGATACAGACCCGGAAAAAAAGGAACCAAACTGAATTTGGAACCGGTAAAATACCCGTACGGGTCCTAAACTCCTCTACCTGAAAGATCCGAACCCGAAAAGAATCGATTCGAAATCGACCCGAACCCGAGAACCGATGGATACTCGAAGACCCGAAACCAAAATACACTAACAAAGTTAAAGGTTTTCTTTTTTTCTTCCTAATTTTTTGCTTTTAATGTTCTAAATTTTCAGACCCGAACCGACCTGGACCGGAAAGGAACATATCTGAACCCGACCCAAAATTATACGATACCCGAATGGGTCCTAAACTCATCTACCCAAAAGACCCGAACCCGAATAGAACCGATCTGGACCCGACCCGAAAACTCGAATGCCCAGACCTAGTGTGTCTTATGATACTTTTAACTAATTTTCTTTGTGTTAGAGCATCTACATTGATGAGCTTTTGAAGGGTTCTAATATTTAAAAGTAAAGAAAAAAATAAAATAAAAATGAGGTGACGTTTCTTTAGATTGAAATCACCTCTGAGAGAAGAGGCGTTACCAGCGGTTTTGCTCTCCACATGCCTTTTTGTGATTCGTTCAAATATTTTTCTTTCCCGAAAATCTTGTTTTTTTTTTCCTCTCTTGCGTCGATTGTGTTTCTCTCTTCTCCACCCAATACCTCCGTCTCTTCTCCGATCAGCTGGTTCTTCCTCTTCTTCTCCTACCTTCTCCGATCCCAAAGCTTCCAAACAGCCTTTCGTCATCGGTTTTCTCCTCAATTCCCCGTCATCGGTTTATGCCATGTTAGCAGTTAATTTTGTGCTATTGTATGAAAGCATTGGCTATGCTTGTTCGATTTTACGTTAGTGTTATATATGGTCGTAACTATGTGATGTGAACAACGATATTCAGGTACAAAGAGATAAAAAAACATTCTTAGTCTTTCAAAGTTGTCAACCAAAAACAAAGGAAATCTGGAAGAAAAAGATGAAACCAAAGAGATGTCAACATTTTCAGATTTTAATTAGTTTCTCTGCTTAAGATAGACAATCTTAGTTTCTGCTTGTCTGTGTTTGGTTGTGTTATTACAATGATATCCGATGTATGAGAGCTTTCAACAACGTGAAAGAAAAAAAAGAATAGGCTGAAAGATAAACAATACCAAAAATCATTCAAAACATTACAAACCATAAATAAAACTACAAAATAAGACCAAAATATCTTAGTAAAACAGAAAACCAGACATTTCAAATTTTAAAATTAAAAAAACCAGGAGATACATTCTAAAGAATCATAAAAATTATTTAGAAAAACACATAAACGTTGCAAGTTATGTTTGTATTTTTTTTTTTTTTTTGACTAAACATTGATACGATTTTTCTACACTTCAGGATTTTCTACAAAAGCAATGGGTTTTGTAATGCGATGTGTGATTAAAAGTCTAGATGAAGTAAGGAAGACTGAGCTCAATATTCACAAGTTATGTTTGTATTTCTTGTATTTTTTTTCCTAAACCAAGGCTTGAAATACTGTTCAAGTTACGTGCTCTTGTGCGCGATTCAATAATATTATTGTGTTCATACACACGTAACACACGCGTAACATACACATAATTTTTCCTAATTGAGAAAAGAAAATTTCATCTGCTGATTTCAATTTATTTATTTTAAATTTGAACTATTTTGGTAAGACTTAGATTGAAATTTTAAAATACCTTCACTTATTGATGTAATTTTATTTCTAACAATAATCGCTTCCTAGAACTTTTCTACAAAACATAAGAATAACTTTTGTCTTGAGAATTATATTATGATAAGCTTAACGAGCTTTCTGAAAAAAACTCTTTGCCACTTCCGATAGCACTCTATTTCGGTCACAAAATATTTTTGCATCAGTTTTCTGCCATCTAATCTTCCATCAATCTTGTTGTATATTTTATAGATTTCTATGCAAATAAAATCATTGAATAATGACCATTGTGTTGTTTATTTGGATGATTCATTATCAATGTGTAATCTTTTGTCTTTCTCTATGAAAATTTCATTCCGGCCAAATTCCAGTTTTTGTCTAATCTTCCTTCTGTTGAACTTTTCTTCACACGGTTTTTATTGGTTCATGTTCGAATCATTTTCATTTCATCACCACAGAATCTCAAATATTTATGAATTTTGCTTTTCTGAATTGGAAGAGAGAATTCGTAACTGGTTTTGGGATCCAGAAATACAAGAAGACAGCCGTATATTTTCATCGAGGAATTGCCTAGATCATAAAATGAAGAATATAAAATTTGTTCACTACTTGGATCGAAGTTCAGGATGGTCAAAGTCAGAATTTATTCTATTGACATTGATACGATTTTTCTACACTTCAGGATTTTCTACAAAAGCAATGGGTTTTGTAATGCGATGTGTGATTAAAAGTCTCGATGAAGTAAGGAAGACTGAGCTCAATATTCACGTAAGAAGATTGGTTACTAGCAAGGAATGTAACGGATATAATTTCTGTTTACGAGTAAAGCTTCAACAAAAAGCATCGTTAATTCACTTGTTTGTTTAACTATTTTTTAAAATATAATGCATATATCTGTTTATGTAATATTTTGCTTTTGTGTTTTTTTGTAATGACTTTGTATATTTTGATTTGGTATTAATGAATGAGATTGGACGGAAAAAAAAAAAGAGTGCGTCAATATGCTAGTTTGTTTCATAGTTCCTTTCAAAATCAATGATAGACTCGTAGACAGTGCAATTACTCTTAAATCAATTATCAAACTATGCATTACTCATAAATTTTTCCCCTAAAACATGTATAGATAAAGGGCTAAACAAGAGATACAAAAAGAGACTTAGACAAGAGTCCCGCCTGTGACGTACTCGGTGAAAGCCAAGGCCACGAGGCCGAGCATGGCGAAACGACCGTTCCATAGCTCTGCGTCTGAGGTCATTAACCCTTTGGACTTCGACTCTGCCCTTATTCCCTTGAACAACGGAACCATCGATGCCAACGTCAGCAACGCCGTTGTTCCTAGAAACCATCCGACTCCACCGTCGGAGATTTGAGCAAAGACGTTCTCTCCCTTCGAAAGCTCCACCGCAATCGCCGCCACGAAGCCCACCATCGCTAATCTCCCGTTTATCCTTTCGGGCGCTGGACCGCTAAACGCTAAAAGATCTCCAAACTTCGTACTCACCTAACACAATAAGCAAAACATACACCTCACAATTACAATCAAATTTCTCAAAAGATAATTAAATTCTTCCACCACTATGAGTTGTTCTTGATATTAATACATTAGCTTATATTATATTCATACCTTAGGCTTGCTAAGTGGTGGAGGAGAAGACAACGGCGTCTGCGGTTGAGCGGCCGAGGTCGAAGGCAAAGGAGATTGTTCCTTGATAGGATCGTCCTTTAAGACAAAGAGTTAACGCAACGAACGGTCAGGATCAAATGTCAAACATGTAACGTATAGGAAGTGATGAGAAGAGCTAGATCCGTAGATATATATACCTGAGCCATGCACCTGACTCCCACGGAAGGATTCCTCTTGTAGAAGAGTTTGTTTGTGTTTCTGATGTGGCGTGAACTCACTCCACCGGATGGAGCGGCGAACACTGACTGCATGTTAAACGACGCCGTTGCCATTTCTGATTACGTTTTTACAAGTCAAAGAGGCAAAGACGAAGAATGAAGAAGTAGGAAGATAAGTGAATGATTAACACTAAGACTTGAGAAATGAGATGGAGCTGGTTTGTGGTGTAACTCAGGATCACCTTTGTATTTATAGAATAATGGGTTAAGGTGAATGATAGGTCCACGTTATTTTCTAGACTTTTACTTATCTTTATTTATTTTATATATGGGATGTTTATTTTCTTTTTATTGTACTACTGTCACGAGACAACTGGGAAACAAATTATTTCTATTCCTTCAACTTGTGTGTGTAATATTTCATTTTCATCAATATCAGTCATATTTTTCTTCAAACGTCAAATTTTTGCAATTCGAATAGGGATCCAATTCAAAAATATATTTCTTATTCAAGTTCTTTTAACACATAAAATATATACATTCACTACAAAATTTCACATGGTATTCTGCATTCCTACTACATGACACAACGTATATAATATGAACCAAAATTTACACTAATAGGATTTTTTGAATTCTTTTTATCGAAATAGGAATTATATTGGAATGAAAAAAAAATGAAACAATTGAATTGTGAGCTACAATTCTTACTGAATTTGATAGTATATGTAAGGTGTGAATTTTTTTTTTCCATCCTTGTTCAGTTATTCTATACATGAGACCGTTGAAAATGTAAAAACAATATGTATACATGAATTTGTATTGCACGTCAAACAAAAAAACACGTAGGCAATAAAATTTGAAAAAGGGAGGAAAACGAGGTGAGGATCTGTAAGAAGCCACGTCTACTTGAAAAGTGAAATTGAATTGATGACGTGTATTCCTCCATCGCACACACACAAACATCTACCTTGTCATCTTGCTGATTGGACAATGCAACGTATGAACTTTTTTTTACACAAAGTTTTGTCTCTGTTAGTTTCTTTTTTTATTTTCTTAGACCAAGACATCTTTTTGGTAGTTTCGATCGAGAGAGGTCGCATTCGTTCCGTATAGTGCATGTTTGGAACCTAGTTAACTTCATCATGGAAGACCCATGATGCTTCCTTTGGTCTTTTCTGTGTCCCATTTACAGCTGCGTGCCCAAATCTCCTTCGTGCACTGTCTTGGAACGTTTAATTTATAAGAGCAAAAATATTTAGAGTAACTTGATCCCATGGCTCATTTCTATGATTTAATTTGTTCAAAAGCCCACTTCAAATACAATTAAATATATAGCTTTTTTCCATGGTGTAAGTACAACTTAACCCTCCTAAAATCAGGTAATGGCATTTTAAATAATTTTTTTTCTTTTCACAATTTTTTTACGTGATTAACTTTGATGTGATAAGAGATATGATTTGCAGAAAAAACTGATGGATCTTGCTTGGTGAAATATATGTGGCTTCCATATATTGACGATATGAAAAAAAAAAACTCAACAACTTAGATGAAGAAGATGAACAGTATCCCTACAGTATCAACATATAAAAATTTACATCAACATATGAAAATTTACATCAATATATGAAATAATACTAATATGCAAATATTTAATTATGTTTTAATTTCATTATAATATAATTGGGTTTATTAATATTGGTTATACTGTTTATATTTAGGGTTTAGGGTTTAGATTATAGTTGGGTTCACTAATCCTTGGGTTTAGGGTTTAATTTTTAGTTAAAGGTTTAGGGTTAAGGGTTAAGGGTTTAGGGTTTAGATTATAGTTGAGTTCACTAATCCTTGGGTTTAGGGTTTAGTTTTTGGTTAAAGGTTTAGGGTTAATGGTTAAGGGTTTAGGGTTTAAGGTTTAAGTTTTAGATTATAGTTGGGTTCACTAATCCTTGAGTTTAGGGTTTAGTTTTTGGTTTAGGATATAGGGTTTAAGGTTTAGATTATAGTTGGGTTCACTAATTCTTGGGTTTTAGGGTTTAGTTTTTGGTTTAGGATATAGGGTTTAAGGTTTAGATTATAGTTGGGTTCACTAATTCTTGGGTTTTAGGGTTTAGTTTTTGGTTTAGGATATAGGGTTTAAGGTTTAGATTATAGTTGGGTTCACTAATTCTTGGGTTTTAGGGTTTAGTTTTTGGTTTAGGATATAGGGTTTAAGGTTTAGATTATAGTTGGGTTCACTAATTCTTGGGTTTTAGGGTTTAGTTTTTGGTTTAGGATATAGGGTTTAAGGTTTAGATTATAGTTGGGTTCACTAATTCTTGGGTTTTAGGGTTTAGTTTTTGGTTAAGGGTTTAGGGTTTAGATTATAGTTTTTGGTTTATGATTTAGGGTTTAAGCTTTAGGGTATAGTTGGGTTCACTGATCCTTGAATTTAAGATTTAGTTTTTGGTTTAGAGTTTAGAGTTTTATTTTGAAATTAAGGTTTATCCTTATTAATTAGTTTTAAATGTTTTTACCACTTATTATTTCTGATAACAATATTTGTTTGTATATAAGACTAGTCTTATTATTTATAAAAATAAAATAGTCCTGAATTTTACTTTCCCAAATCTGACCGTCGACGGAGCTATTCTACCAAATTAATTTAGTCATTGGGGCTATTCCTTAAAATGGCCCAAATATTTATAAGTTGAATACAATATTTGAAGTATCAGCCATCAACAGCTTATTCGTTGCCAAAATTTTTAATCAATGTGTATATATATACATTTGCATACACATTGGAAAAAAATAGATATCCAGATAAGATACTTCATAGTTCTTATTGGAAATTATTCATTTTGTTGAACATGAATTGTTTAGGGAGAAAACTACCACTTGATTATTTATCTGTTATAGTTTCAAATCCTTGCTTCGGCATCAAATACGGAAAAGCTATACCCAATATATATGATAAGAGTTCTCGTGAGGAACTAACAAGGTCGGTCATGGTGGTCTGAATTCATAAAGCTTATAATCTCTTTTAGTATTCAAAAATTTTAATAGTAAAAAGCTAATATATAGTAGCTCTAAGATACATGTAAAATAATATAAATATTCTTTAAACAACTATTATTTAGTGACAGAAATAAATGTAGTGACCCTAAAATATACTCCAAAAATTTGGAGTAATTATTATCACAAAAAATTTGATGGCTCTAAAAAATATAAAAATTTGATGGTCTTAAACAGTCTTTTAGCCCGTTTGTCCTTAGACTGAGTCTACAAACAAAAGCATCCAAATCTTCTAAATCTCCAAAGAAGGTTTCAACAGGCCAGAGAATAAGGCCCTGAAAATCATATACCCAGTGGCATTTTCAAAGATAATAATTTAATCAGTAGAGAATAGATAAGAATACACAAAATTATTTAGGTGTATCAGCATGAAATTTAGAAGCACTTAAGTTTCAGTAAGTTTTTAAATGATTTTGGTAGAAGGTTACCAGAAAAAAATGAATTTGTTTGAATTAAAGAGATTGTTATAGATTTATCAAAACATTCTAAAATTTTATCTAAAAATGTGAAATTTGATTTTTTTTTTCTAATTTGAAACTCCATCAAAAAAATTAAATAAATAAAAATTCATTAAATCTACTATTTAAAATAACGTTATAATTTATAATATATATTCAAATCACTAATACAATAGCACTAAATTTTAAAAATATTTTCAAATACTTTTCAAAATTCATATTTGAATAATGAAAAAAAAAATCTTTTGAATATCTTAATTTGTCAGCTTATACTCACTTTCACTCAGGTGGCATACGTTTGTACATTGAAAAGAGCAAACTTAAAAACAAAATATTGAAAAGAACAAACTACTTGAACTAAGAAAACAGAGCAAAGAAAAGGTTTTCAACAAGTTTTTGCTTCGATTATTTTTTATCTCATGATCCACCATAATCACACTCTTCATATCAAGTATTTACAAACCAAGTTCTTCTCTCTCCGTTCACTCAAAGATTAAGGAAAGTGTATTGAGTATAAGCTGACAAATTCAGATAAAATTTTAATTACATTTATGCATCACAAAGTTATATATTCAGAAAAAAGCATAAGAAATTTAGCTTGTGTGCAATTCAACTTCAGAAGAGTATAATACCTCCAAACTCTGCAAATGATTGAGGCCGCTTGGGATTTAAAGGTTTATGATCATCTTTCGATAATGAACCCATTGAACAACTGCATTAGTAACTTAATGAAGCGTTTATCTATGCCGAAAACAAATGTTAGTTAAAGTATAGCTTAGCTGATCTGCAACCAGTTTTGTCGCTTTCCCATAACATTCAACTTGACCTAAAACCAATTAAGATTCTTTTTTTCTTTTCACCTACTTTTTTTTAATAATTGTCGCATTGAGTGAATACGAGGGTAGGTCGACCTTCTAAATTCTTATTTGCACATGTTGAATGTGAGCCCCTAAAGCCACCAACAAACTGACTCAACTGCGACATTCTCCATGCTTTTTAGCAAGAGGAAGCATTAAATATTGTCGTGTATTAATTATGTTATTTGTTCTTTAAAGTATGGAAACATGATTTCGCCGTCAAAAAAGAAAGAAAAAAAGTAGATCAGATAGATATGGAAACATGGTTTAATGATTTGCACATGCAGTTTCCTGGTAGCTTCAGGTCAAAATAAAGGGTCAGGTCAAAAGTGATGAGCTCCATATGTACTAATGAGTCAACAAAAATGTGTTTAACAGATACTACTCAAACAGAGGCACAAGCCAGCATTATTTTATGATATTGTCTTCACAAAAAAACATTTAATTAGAGGGATACAAAGAATATTGGTGACATCACACGGCCTCCACGTGATTCTAATATTCATATTTGCTTAGTTGGTCATCACTGGTATAGAATCGAACCCCGACGGATTCTTGGATAAAGTTCGATTGTACGTAGCAATAGCATCATCGGTCCTAACTCAAATTCTTGTTTTGTAAAAAAAAAAAACTTTTATCTTGCTAAAAGAAAAAATTGTTTAGTGTTTGAGATATTTTTTGAATCTCTTTTATTGATATTTTATATTATTTCTTTTTGTAGGTGAATCAGTTTTGGAATTGTGGCACAATATATTCTGAATGTTTGAATATAATCAAATGTTAGCAAAAATGTTAAGTATAAATAAATAAATAAACTTGAACGTGGAGGAGTCTTTATTTTATAGAAAAGAACAAGTGTCCAG
>OVBB01003146.1:0-10155 GCA_900406415.1 Isatis lusitanica
TTATCATTGGGACTTGCAGCTGGTGGGGCGTATCTTGTTTACAAATATAGGTTAAGGGTAAGCTTTGCTCCTCTATTTTCTATCTTCTGTGGTAATCTTTTTGCTTTGTGGAAATGTTTTTGAACCTTTTTTCCTCTGTCCATGGTTTTACAGCGATACATGGACTCAGAGATCAGAGCTATAATGGCACAGTACATGCCATTAGACAGCCAAGGCGAGGTCCAAAACCACGTGAATGATGGACGTGCCTGAAAGAGCGGATTGGTCAATCTATTTAATTCTCCGGCAAGGACTCAAAGGTGACATGTTCTTTTGATTGTTGTGGCCCTTGATGCTGGTGCTTTTTATTCGGACTCTGTAACTCTTTTACCATACAGTGTATTTGCATAAACATGTTCGAGTGACTTCGTGCAAGTTATGCATAGTGGCTCCTATGTGTTTTGTCACTTGTGTCCGTGTGACTTGTGTAATAGGGAAACTCTGATGTAGCTTTGGAGAAATAGACAAGCTAGTCAATAGAATCAAAACATCAATGTTTTAAAAGTTAATGTTTTTACTTTTTAGCCTTGCAGAACTGGGTTATTTATGCAAGTTCTTTTTTTTTTTCTTTTTACTTTGATTGTTTTCATTTGTTAAACCACTTTGACGACATATAAAACTTTTCTCCTTATAGAAGTCATTTTTTATTTTTATGGGTTTACTAGTTCGATGGTGTCTCGTGGAGATGATTGTACCTGTAGTATGTAATGGATTTATTCTAGAGATATACCCTTAAATAGCACACTTTTATGTTTTTGTCACCAAAATAGCACACTAAGTTTAAAATGACATAAATAGCACATTTTAATCATTTTTAAATGTATTACACTAATGAATTTGGATTCACTAATCATTAATTAGGGTTTAAATTTTAGGATTTAGGGTTTATGATTATAAGATTGAAAAAAATGAAGGAAAAATAAAGATTTAAATAGTTTTTTGTTATTTAATAAATGCTATTTAGGTAATTTTCACTATAGTGTGTTATTTTAGTGAGAAAAACATGAAAGTGTGACATTTTTGAGAATTGTCTATTATTCTATTGATTAATACACTATATATATATATATATAACAAGAAATCTTTTGGCAAAAAGACAATAACTAAATTTACTAGGTTACAGCAAGACATGGGGTGTTAAACTGGGCTCAAATTTTAGGGCTGGCCCGGACCCTGCCAAAAGATTATAAACCCTGACCCTTTTTGTTTAATATAAATTATGTGGGGCTTATTTAGGCTAGGGCTTAAATTATTGGGTAATTCTCGAAAATAGCACACTTTCATGTTTTTGTCACCAAAATAGCATACTAGGGTAAAAATGACATAAATAGCATTTATTAAATAACAAAAAACATATTATATTTTTATTTTTCATTCATTTCTTCTCAATTTTGTAATCATAAACCCTAAACCCTAAAAACTAAATCCTAATTAATGATTAGTGAATCCAAATTCATTAGTATAATACATTTAAAAATGATTAAAATGTGCTATTTAGGTCATTTTCATCCTAATGTGCTATTTTGGTGACAAAAACATGAAAGTGTGTTATTTGAGGGTATTTCTTTAAATTATTCAGGGTTTATTAGGACCCAACCCTAAACCTTTTTTTTTTCTGTCGATGCTGTCTTCGTTCTCTATCTTCTTCTTCACTCTCTTCTCCTTTGATTTTTCAATCAATCATTACTGGGTTTTGCTTCTTCTTCTTCTGTAAGATCAATCGCTTGCTGGGTTTTGTTTCTTTTGTAAGATCAATAACTCAAGCTGCATCTTTCAAGGCAACGAGTTCTTCAAAGCTGAGAACTAGCTTAAAGTCGCAGCTCTGTATACTCAGGCCATCAAGCTCGATTCTTCAAATCTTTTTCCATAAGGTTAACTTAATTCTCACAACATCTCTTTCTATGCATCTATGTTCCCGATATTGTCTTGTTCTTTTTGCTGTTCCGATTAGTGAACCGATTCACTAGTTTTCCATCTAAGATAAGCTGTTTCTTTTTTTTTTTTTTGGAACACATGATAAGTTGTTTCAGTTTGTATGATTCATAACTAGAATCTTGTTTGACTCTTTAAGTTAAAGACGTTGGGTTTTCACTTTCTTGTTGTTTTGTTATGCAGTATGGATCTGCAGTCAAAGGAAACAATTGCACTCCTAGATGCAGAGAATGAATACATAGAGATGGAGATGAATGAGGAAGAAGAAACTCAGGGACAAAGTGTCACTCAGCCATCTCAACGAAAACAACCAATACGTGCAAAACGTAAAAGAGCTAAATGTTGGAAAGACTTTACACCTGTAGGAATAGAGGCTGATAGAAAAGAAAGGGCTAGATGTGAGCATTGTGGTATTAAGTTGGTAATAGATAAAACATATGGAACATCAACAATAAACCGCCATCTAATAGTTTGCCCTGATAAGCCTAAGACTGATGAGAGGCCTAAGTATGACCACAAAATTGATAGGGAGATACTTCTGAGATAATCATATATCATGATTTACTTTTCTGATATGTCGAATATGAGAAGATCAGAGCTAGAGATAGATTTCTTGGCCCGGATGTTCAGCATATATGTAGAGAGACTGCTGGACTTGATGTCTATAGGAGGTATGAGATGGAAAAAGTTAAGCTGATAGAGGATTTAGCAAAACACAAAGGCCGGGTGTGTTTTACAGCAGATTTGTGGTTTACCCGTAGTACTGTGATGGGATATATTTGTGTAACAGCGCATTATATTGATGATGGGTGGAGGTTAAATAATAAGATTTTAGCTTTCTGTAATCTTAAACCTCCACACAATGGTGAAGATTGCTAAAAAAATTTATGATTGCTTAAAGGAACGGAGTTTGGAAAAGAAAGTATTTACGATCACATTGGATAATGCCTCTGCTAATGGTAGCATGCAAACTATTCTTAAGCACCGTCTTCAGAGTAGTAATGGGCTGTTATGCGATGGAAAGTTTTTGCATGTAAGATGTTGTGCACATATCCTGAATTTGATAGCGAAAACAGGGTTAGAATTAGCTAGTGGTCTTCTGGAGAATATTTGGGATAACATTAAGTTTGTGAAAGCAACTGAAGGAAGGAAAGACTTTTTTGCAACATGTGTTGAGAGTGTGGGGATCAAAAGTGGTGCTGGTTTGTCTTTAGATGTCCCTACTCGTTGGAGCTCAACGTACGAGATACTTGCTAGAGCTTTGAAATTTAGAAAAGCATTTGCTATTCTGAATTTGTATGAGAGGAGTTACAAGTGGTTGCCTTCAGAAGAAGACTGGGATCGTGGAGAGAAAGTTTGTGACCTCGTGAAGCCTTTTAATACCATCACGACATACTTTTCAAGAGTGAAATATCCTACAGGCAATATTTACTTCACACAAGTGTGGAAAATCAAAATGTTGTTGAAGAAGTATGTTAATTGTAATGATTCTGATGTGAGAGCAATGGCTGAGAATATGAAGAAGAAGTTTGCAAAGTATTGGGATCAGTATAGTATTATTCTAGCTATGGAATAATGCATTTGGAATCCATCATTAGGGTATGCTTGAAGGATGGTTTGGAGAAAATTGGTGGGACACAAAAACTTTCGTTTTAAACTTATAATAAAGTTTATATTTTAGACTTAAATTTTTTTTTTTAATGTTTTTTAGATAACTTATTATGTATGGAGATATTGTTATTTTGTGTTTTGTTATAAACTTATAAATAGTTGGTAGAAAAATTATCTTTTATGTTAATGCAAAAAGATGGTAAAATAAGAAAAGGGCTAAACCCTGTTTTCTAAATTTTAAAGGGTTAGGGCTTAAAAGGGCTGGGTTTAAAATAAAAAGGGCTGTGCTGGGCTTGCAAACCCTGTTTAACACCCCTAAGTAGGATTGAGCATTTGAATAGGTGTTCAAGTTAACTGGATTGGTTTTTTTGAATTTTGGGTATTTTGGTATTAAAAAGATAAAATCTTTTCGGTTATTTTTTTTGGTCGAGTCCTATTCGGCTCGGATTTAGGTCAGGTTAGGGTATACCTAAATACCATCAGATATAGTTCAAATTGATTATTTTTACTCAAAAATAACAACACATGGTTTGAATTGAGTATTTTGTATTTAAACTATCTAAATTTGTTCAAAATATCCAAAAGTACTCTAATCAGCGGTGGTTTCGATGATGCAGCTGCCAATTTCGTGAGAAGCACGATGGAAAGGAGAGAGAAGAACCATGGGGAGAAAGAAAGACTCGTTAAGTGTATAATAGACTTTTGATCTATTAAAAATAAGTGTAATTTTGCATATCATTTAGGTGAGTGTATTTTTAAAAAGTAGTATTTGAAAAGTGGTATTTCTAATAATTTCTCAAATTATAATTGTAATTTTGGATAATCACGCACAAACAATTTTCATTTTTGAAATTGTAAAGTTAGTAGTATTTATAAATAATGTATATATATTAAATTATAAATGGACAATTCTCAAAAATAGCATATTTTTAGGTTTGTGTGACGAAAATAGCACACTATAGTAAAAATGACAAAATAACATTTATTGAAGAAGAAAAAAACTATTATACATTTATTTCTCATTTGTTTTTTCTCAATTTTGTAACCTAAACCCCAAACCCTAAAATAAAAACCCTAGTTAATGATTTGTGAACACAAACTCATTAGTATAATACATTAAAAATGATCAAAGTGTGCTACTATTGACATTTTTCCCTTGATGTACTATTTTCGTCACAAAAACCTAAAAATGTGCTATTTGAGGGTATTTCTCTTATAAACCTGTCTTAAATATTTATAGAGAAATACCCTCAAATAGCACACTTTCATGTTTATGTCACTAAAATAGCACACTAGGGTGAAAATGACCTAAATAGCACATTTTAATCATTTTTAAATGTATTACACTAATGAATTTGGGTTCATTAATCATTAATTAGGGTTTAGATTTTATGGTTTAGGGTTTAGGATTACAAGATTGAAACGAAATGAATGAAAAATAAAGATATAATAGTTTTTGTTCTTTAATGAATGCTATTTAGGTCATTTTCACTATAGTGTGCTATTTTGGTGATAAAAACATGAAAGTATGCCATTTTTAAGAATTCCCCATATTTATATAAATGTACTTTTTAATACTATATTCTCAAATAATATATAATTTTTTTTTGCTAATTTCCCAATATAATAACTTATCTTCTCTTTTCTTTATTTGCTACATCCACTAAATTATAACGAATTATACTAGCCTGCATGTCCCTACGCAATTTGTCGTGTGGGAAAAGAATCATTTCACGTGGCCTGGTCTTTTTTTTTCTTTTTCTTTCACAGGTGGTCTGCTCTAGGTTAGTTTAATAAAAAGAAAGTTAGTTTAATAAATATTAATAGTCAGAAACAACTAATCAGAAAAAAGGAGCAGAAAAAACAAAACCAAATTGAAACCACGAAAGAGAAACAGAGACAAAGAGCTTCAGATTCTGGAAATCAAAACATCACTATGGAAAAAGTAGAGGTACTTGTTCATAACCATCCTTTGATACACTTTACACGATTTAGCTTTGCACGGTGTCCAGGGTGCTCGCTTAGTCGTACTTACTTCTACGGAGGTTATCGTTGCAATGAGTTGGGGTGTGGATTAACATTTCATAAAGAGTGTGCAGAGTCATTACCAGAACTCAACCACTCTTTTCATCCGGACCATTCTCTCAAGCTGATCACTGAACATTCTATGTGTAGTTTGTGTTCAGCTAGGTTTATGGTTGGTTATTGTTGTTCAATATGTGATTTCAAATTGGATCTGGGGTGTGCAAAGAGACCAGCCCCACTAGTTATTCTTGAAAATTCGGACGTGCATGAGCATCCACTTGAACTCTTCGAAGATACAAAGTCTGATGGTCTTGTACTAAGGGAAAACTGCAAAGCTTGCGACGATGACTTTTTTCGAAGCAGCTACTATTACAGATGTTGTGGTTGCAAATTTTTCATTCATATGGAATGTGTCAAGTTCTTTCCAGAAGTATACCACACTTCTCACCCTAGACACCCACTCAAGTTCCTTTCATCTGAAGCACCTGATTATGCTGACAAGGAATGTCTTCTTTGTGGGATGGAGTTTAATGGACGGCTTCACCATTGTGATGTTTGCAACTTCAGCATATGCGAGAGGTGTATGAGAAACCCACCACCACTTTGTGTTGCAACCTCAACAACCCATGAACATCAGCTTCATTTTGTTCCAAGACGTATCATTTTTACTTGCAATGCTTGTGGGACACAAGGTGATCGAAGCCCTTATTTTTGTCTACAATGTAACTTCATGATTCATTGGGGCTGCATCGATCTACCTCGGGTCATAAACATCAACCGCCATGACCATCGCATCTCTTACACTCGCCACCTTGGACATTTTGGACATGGAGAGTGGAAATGCGGAGTTTGTCGTAAGAAAGTAGATGGATTCTATGGGGGTTATTCTTGTTCTAGGTGTTCTGATTATGTAGTTCATTCAAGATGTGCAACAAGACACGATGTGTGGGACATGATAGAGCTAGAAGGAGTACCTGAAGAAGAGGAAGTTCCACCATTCGAGGTTATTGATAAAAACACAATAAAACATTTTAGCCATGATCATAACTTGCGAGTCAAGAAGAATGGGATGATTCTACATGAAAGCAAACTTTGTGATGCATGTGTCTTTCAGATTTGTTCAGAATCGTTCTACAGTTGCGAGCAATGTGATTTCATTCTCCACGAGAAATGTGCTAATCTTACTCGGAAGAAACGGCATGTGTCCCACAACCAACTCTTCACGCTAGGTTACGACGATGAATCTCATAAGTGTTTTCTTTGTGCCAAATATTTCACCGGCTTTAGGTATCAATCTACTCAAAAGGCTCTAGATGTACAATGCGGTTCAATCTTTGAACCATTTGTGCATGAAAGCCATCCACATCCTTTGTACTTCTCCATAGATAAGCGCAAGGGTTGTAGTGAATGTGGGAAGATAGGAGAGCTTAGTTGTGATGAGTGTGATGACTTTTACTTGGACTTCAAGTGTGCTTCTTTACCGCAAAAGGTTATGAGGCATAGGTATGATGATCATCCTCTCTTCTTGTCTTATGGTGAAACCAATGTGGATAGTGAATATTGGTGCGAAGCATGTGAAACAAAAGTGAACCCAAAGAAATGGTTTTATACATGTAGTGATTGTGGGGTCATATTGCATATTTCATGCGTCATAGGAGACTTCTCGTATATTATGCCAGGTTCAATAATACCGTGGGATGCAGAAGTAGTATCCAACAATCTATTTGTAGACCGGTTTGCTTTGTGTGTAACTCTAGATGCAAGCTCCCTTCCATTGTAAAAGCTTCTAAGGCTGGAATTGTGGTTTACATCTGTTCTTTTAAATGTCATAGTAAGTTTTACAAGAGAAAACTTCAGTGATTGTCCATGCATGTTTTTAATGTATAAAAACTTTTGTAAATGTTATAAGTATGCTGTTGAGTTATGTGCATATATTTTGAATAAGAGCTTAAGAACATGATTGGTTAAATCTCGTCAGTGAAGCTTATATTAAAGCTATACTAATCTCAGTAACCATCTTCAGAAAATCATTGACATTAACATCAATTGATCTTTGATCCATCACACTTGAACGTGTAAAACCGAGACTGAACGAAGATGTGATTTGGTAACGACTTAGACATGTACAATCTTTCTAAAAGAGACCACATTGACGCTTCATTCACACAATGCTTGATCTTCCTAAGTACATGATCGTTAATATCTCTACACCTGTCATCTTTTTCCAGCTTGGTTAGATCAAGAATTACTTTCGCCTGAGATCCAGAAGACTCTTCTTTTTAGCCTTCTGCTGGTGTCCTTTCTTCTTTCTTCGTCAATGGAACCTCAATCTTAAAGTTATCACAGAGGATAATTCACTTAGCTCTCAACAACCGAGATGCTTGTTAAGAAGAGGATGAACAAATGGTTTCGATCAACCCTAAAACAACTCTGCGTAACATTCTTTATATCATAAAGATTTACAATAACCTGACTAAAACCACAAAGCTAAACCAATCAATTGATATGAAAACTGATACGACAATTGAATGATCTATTAATCTTTGGTGTTCTACAGAGTATTCAGTTTAATCTCACCACACCATCATTCAATCCAAGTTTAGACCATAGTCAATAATCAAAGTTAAAAAATGTTGCAAAATATATAATGTGATGAACTTATTTGATCTGCTTTTTTTTCCACTGTAACGTTAAAAGGTTTCTGACCGGCGTTAATTATTGTGAGTGGAAATTTAAAACACATGTAATCACTAGGTTGGCTAAACATTAATTTTGTTATTGTAATCAATTTTAGGAGGACCTCCTCCTTGTATAATCTGTTTGATTAGCCTTTGACATTCAGATATTGAGTTCGGTTCCGGGTATTTCGGTTTCTATGATTTAGGATCCAATACGTACTTTTATTTTTCGGTCGGTTCCGGTTCGTTTCGGTTCCATAATTTGAGGAACCGTAAAATACCCAAAATTTTTGGTCCTCATACGGTTCCGGGTATTTTATACCCGAAATAACAATTTGTATCCGAAATCAACTAAAACTACCCGAAATAAAACTTGAATATCCGAATTAGTTTAAGTCCAATACAAAAATACAAATAAAAACAACAAAATAAAAGTTCGAAAACCAAAATAAAAACCACATAGTTCAAATTCGATAAGCAATGTCCAATCAATAGGATAATATGTGTATATATGTTCGGTTCTTCAATTCCTGATTTCGGTTTTAGATAAGAACCGGAACCGAACCGATACCCACAGTTCCTAGACTCAGGATCGAATAGGTATTTTAGGTGGAACCGGAACCGAACCGAACCAATTGTTCCGGTTCTTCGATTCCGGTTCTTCTGTTCCGGTTTTTATGCCCAGAGTTATGTTTGATGCTTTCAGAGACCGCACAAATCTTGTTTTTATTTTTGGTATATTTTTATTTTTTTAAATCTTGTTCACATGAATCATTAACACATGTATTTTAAAGTCATACATTGCTAACATTAGTGTGCTTTTTCTCGTGAGATTGTAATCACATTTATTTTCGGTTTTCAAAGTTGAGTTCTTTCATATTGAATTACTTCAATTTCTTAATTAAGGTTTTTTCATGTTTCATGTTTCTTAATAATTATTTTTGTATAGCATAAGAATACCTTTAAATAGGAGGTTTTCAAAAAGTGTGTCAAGAGTAAAAAGATATATATATATATAAAGTATAAAAGAGAATGAAGAGAGGTTGAGAACCAATGAGATACACAAGAGAAACTACAAAACTATCTGTCATCTTCCAATTGGTTCATTTTAAAAATATAAAATTTTAGTTATATAATTAAATTGTATCAAAATACTATATTATATCATTTAAATCTCTATTTTAAAATAATATATCAATGGAGATGATATAACAAATAGTGAAATGAGAAGCAAACTTCTTTGTTTTGCATAGCATATCGTATGATATGTAAAATGAAAGCTAGCTATAATTATCTTTTGCAATATGGACATATTATTAACAATGTGCAGTATGGAATATATTATTAGTTAGAATGAGAAAATTGGACTTATAAATAAATATAGGGAAGGTATGAAAATTGAAAATTATACTTATTGCTCTGTAGTTCCTTATTTTAAGAAACAAACTGTAGATAACTTACCTTTTGTGTGCTATGTAATTTGAATAAAATTAAATAAGAAATTAGCTGAATCTCAGAGTCTTTATATAGGGATAATCTCTTTGCGTATTTTTAAGTTGTCACAAGAAAACATGAAGAGATTAAACATTGGCTTTTTCCACTTTGTGTTTTATCTCATCTCTCTTCTTCTTCATCTTCTTCTAGGTTTAGGACTTTCCCTGGATCCTTTCTCTTATGATGATCAGTCTCTTAAATCAGAGGTACAAATATAAGTCGATAAACTATTTATTTCATATATATATTCAACACAATACAATATGTTTTAATCTCTGTAATATTATGAGAAGTGCCTCATGATGCCTCCACAAACTAACAACAATGGAGAAAGATTCCAAGACTTGAAGATCAAAGAAAACGGAAAAGTGGCAGA
>OVBB01003149.1:0-10151 GCA_900406415.1 Isatis lusitanica
GTCCAGCCGCCCACGACCATGCATGGTCCAGCCGCCCACGACCATTGCGCATGGTCCAGCCGCCCACGACCATCGTGCACGGTCCAGCCGCCCACGACCATGCACAGTCCAGCCGCCCACGACCATTGCTCATCTTCCAGCCGCCCACAACCATGCATCTTCCAGCCACCCACGACCATGCACTTTCCAGCCGCCCGAGACCATCCACGTTCCAGCCGACCGTGTGCGGTGTCCGTGTCCAGCCGCCCAGGNCTGGAAACGAGTATCGGACCGGTGGCTGGAAACTCGGGGAAAAAACGAGCGGTCTGGTTTCGAAAGGCGGAAAAAGAACGTTCGGAACATTATTCACGCAGGAAAAACCGTAAAAAACATTATTCATCCCGAGAAAAAGTTAACCGAGAAATCAAATTAAGCTCAATCGAGATCCGGTTTATCGGGTTACTATTCATCGGTTTACTATTCATTGGTACTGTTCATTGGGTACTGTTCACAAAAGTTGGGCCGGGCCAAGATTGGATCGTGTGACGGACTGGAGAAGTTTTCGGACCAAGAGACGGGCCCAAAAGATCAAGTCAGCGGCTGGAAGGGGAAAACTTTGTCCCACATTGCCCATAAAGAGTTTTACTCTCCTAGGACGCTTAGTATAAATACATGCACTTGTATAAGGTTTAATCCATCCCAAATCCAAGTATTAAGAGCTTTAGTAATATAAGACTTTTCAGCTTTTGCTAATTATTCTTGTACTTTCGGAAAAATATCANCTTTCGATCCTTGAATTCTTTAAAATAGAATTTTCGAACCCCCATAAAATATAAGTTTTGACAGTGTGAGTTTAGGCTCTCACATGATTCATCCTTCAAAAGAAAAGCTTCGCCTTGAACCTGACAGGGTTCTCCTAAAAAGGCAATACGGCGGAGATATTACTTCTAGATCCAGAAGATCAAGCAGATGGCAGACGGAGAAGATTAAACGATAGCTGCCAGATTGAAAGTAAAACATGTGGAAAAACGTCAAACAAAAATCTGGACTCAATCGGAAAAGAACCGAAAAAACCAGAAAATTTATTGTCCAAAACGAAACGGTGGTTTTGATTGGAATAACAACTAGAAAATATAAACAGAAAAAACTGGAAATAGCTGAAAAAGAAGAAAAACAACAACCGACAGAATCGATGATTATAATCCGATTAATATAAAAGATAAACCGAACATAATCGGAATCGAAAGCGAAGTTAATCGGAATCAAGAAAACGTGAAGTCACTCTCTCTCTGAAAGATTTAGAGAGAGAGAAGAGAGAGAGCGACTGGCGCTTACTCGTGTAAAAAAAGACAATCGTCGTTGATTAATCTTCAATGATTGGTAACTAATCGAAGTGCTGCCATAAAAAATGTTAGTATTTCTTCTCACTATTTTAAAAACCGTGTCTAGTTTTAAGATTACTTTTTCATAGAATCGATAGTTATTTAGGGTGTTAACCATCTTAAAAAGTTTCTTTAATTTTCAAACTGCCTACAATCTAAATAGAGTCATCAAGTTGATAATAACTTTCAGAACTGTCAAACAGCAATGGTTTATGATTGTCTAGTTTATTGATTTATTGTGATTTAAATTTCAAATAACTTCTTTTGGTAAAAAACCAGACAATATAACCTCTTTGTTGATGAAAAAAATGACAGCTATTTTGTATATATACTAACTAACATATATTGTATATTTTACTGTACTTGAGTGTGTTTGATAGATATATGTTTTTAAAAAAGTTGAGTTTAATTCACATAATCATTTTAATGGTATTACAAAATATTATTAGCATTAATTGCTATTGTTGTAATTTTTTTTATCAATTTAATTAAAGATGTTAACCACAAAAATAATACATTAGTTGCTTGAACAATATAATTTTTTTAAATAACATAAGTTTTGTTAAACTGATACAACTTTAGTTCTTCATTGAGTTCAATATCATGCACAAGACAGCCGTTCCACGGAACAGCGAGAAAGCTGTTGAGATCCTCAACCATTTCAGCATGTTCTTCAATGATCTTGCATCTAGGGAAGTGAGTCGTAGGGAAGAGGATCCCATCTACATGAACTAATGCAGCTAGTCGCAGCCTTTCTCTTTGTCTTCCGGCGTTCTTTTCTTCAACAAATAGAGTACTCTCTTGACAGTGATGGCATTCGACTCCCCAAACAAATTCTTGAAGTACGACTCTTTCTGGCCACCAGTTCCTTTCCTTTTTTTTCACTTTGGGCGGATACTTACCACATGGGAGGCCAATCACTATCTTAAACTCTCGTAGCAAAAATTGAACCGGATCTCTGGCGAACAAAACCCACATCTTATTTTCTTTGCTCGTTTGTAATTGACGGATAGTAGATACAATCCAAATGTACCTGACCAAGCGGGTTTTGAAGGTATCCCAAAGAGCTTACCTAACGATGTGCCCCACAAAAAAAAAAAAATTGTACTCCTCTTCATTGAGAGCTTTACGCAGAACGCGAATTATTTCAATCTTCTGGTACATATTCACGCAGAACACGAATTATTTCATTCTCGTGTGCGTTATGTTTTGGTAACCGGTCATATATTTCTAAACAGGTGTGCAGATTGCAGGCTGATTCCTACAACCTCTGAAGTCACAAAACTCGACATTTAGGTTTTGTAATCAGAACGAAGGCACAGAGGAGACCACAAAAAGCAGCAGCGCCAAAACATGACGATTAAAAAACACAAGAATCTGACGGAGTAATCTTGGTTTTACTGGGGAGAAGCTTGGAAGTGCAAGTGAGGAAGAACCGAAGAAATTTGTTCCTCTTTGCTCGTTATCTCATGTAGCATTTTGTTTGTTTCTTATTTTTCGTGTCTAGAATTAGACTCAGTGTAAAACATACATTTTGGTTATATAATAATTTTTTTGTTATATAAATTCAATCGAAACAAAAATATATATAATATTAATAATAATTCAATACGGCTCGGTTCAGCTACAATTTTTTTAATACGGCTTACATTAATACAGCCAAATTATAAAGTTATTATAAAATATAAAATAGCACTAATTATTTGTTATTACAAAAATTATTACGGCAAATAGAAAATGCTACTGTAAAATATTAAATAGCAAAAATATAGAACTATTGTAAATAATATTACAGCAATAAAATTTGTGTTATCATTAATCGATCTATAATAGCAGGTTAAATTAATGCTATTATATGAGGGGGTGTTTAAGATAGCAGCGACTAACATAGCATTTATAAAACCGCTATTAAAATGATATTATAACGATTTTTGTGTGCTATCAATGACCACATTTGTTGTAGTGAGTTCTTCGTTAGCGACTATGACACGCGGAGGAAGTTCTCCGATTTCTTCCATCTGAGAACTAGAAATTATGGTTTTTTAGTAAAGATCTTAAACAGTATTTCCGGTGGTTTTGGATTAAAATGGGCGAGCCTTACTGAATTTTGATTTTCTTTAACTTCACCAGCCCATCCTTCGTCTTCTTTGTGAGATGGGGAAATATTGAAGAAAACGAAATATTATACAGCGGCTCTATCCTCGAATTTGGTATAAAGAGAAAAAGAGAACTTGAAACAAGAACATGTTTCAAGTTTTCTGTTCTGGGTACGAATCCCCAATAAATATGCAAATACTGTGCCTTCTTGCTTTCCATTTTGTGACTTTTTACTATACATTTCCCTCTCTCTGTGCGAAAGGTTGTAATCTTTTAGTTATCAGAAACATAATTAAATGAGATTCAGTTCTTTCTGACACTGAACAGTGTATGGCATAATAATTGAACAATAGAACTCTAAATTCTTAGAATGACAATGGAACAAACAATCGTCGATTTTGCCAAGAAAATTTTCACACTGATATGTAATCTTGAGATAAATGTGGTTTGTTTATCCATGACTTATGCACTAAAAAATCACAACAAAGCTTGAGAGACAAAAATAAAATAAAAAAATAATGTACTAAGGCTACTATTTGTTGTCTAGTTAGATAAACATGAAGAAAAAATACAAAATAAGATCAAATAGAAAAGTTAGCCATATTGTTATGGTTTGTTGTTGAAACACTACAAAAAAGTAAATTAAATCAGTTAAATTGTATATACAAAAGTTAATTGTTCTAACTTACTTATTTATAAGTGAGAGAAATATAAATAATTTAATATTTATTAAATAAGTGATGTTATTATTAACTAACTTATATTTATTTATTAAAATTCCACTTGTGCTCTCTAATAAGGCCAATGTCGGATTTATTTGTCTTGAGCCGTAGTGAATGTTTTCAAATTAAATTTGAGGGATTTGGGCTTTACATTTTTAGGCTCTTTCATAACATCGTTATCTTTCCGCTACGGTTTGTGTTTTGTGTTTTGTGTTCCGACGGAGCACACAAATTCAAAGAGAAACAGAAGAGTAGTCTGTTCAAGTATCCAGTTCTTACAATGGCGAATCCTCAGAGTAGTCTGTTTGATACACACGATTGCTATAAATATTCCATTATAACAATGCAAAGATCGAAAAATCAAATCATACAAAGTATGGAACCCCGACCACCCATAGCTTTCTCCCTCTCAACCCCGACCACCCATAGCTTTCTCCCTCACATATCAAACACGACTCTCTAACACTCAAAGATCAGGCAGCATCCACTTGCTAATTAGAAGGCCACATACACAGCAAAGTGACATCACCATACAATTAACGTACAGAAGAGAGGGTCTAGCACCTTTAACTTTGAGAAGCTGCATCGAGACTCTCCTAACTTACCATGAATTATCGGAGCTTGCGGCCACTACAATGGGAGCAGCCTTTCGCGACTTCCTCAACACAGTACAAATATCAACCCAAAGTGATATAGGTACAAATATCAACATTTACTTCACAATTATATATTACAACTCCCATGCTCTATCGAGGATCGACACCTTCATCGTTGCTGATCTACACACTGCAAAAAGGATGCCAACACCAGAGGAATGCCCAATTTGTTTACAAACACTCAGGGGAAGAAACGATATCAACAAACTACGATGTAATTACCTATTCCACTATTTATGTCTTGCCAATTGTCTGTACTAAAAGCTAAACTGTCCAGTATGTAAAGCCACTGATCTTTGAAATGTACAACATACAGTTATGAATTATGCAACATGGCATAATTTTAAATCGTAACTTAGTTCCTTCATATCCCATATATATTAATTGAGAAGAGAGAGAGAAAAAAAAGTCAGTCACGTCTCTCACTCAGAGTAATTTTATGAGAAATTAACCAATGAAATATTTACATTCAGACCGTCAACCGAAAAATAATACTTTTATAATATATGGAAATATAGATATTGTCTCAGATTTTTTCTCTATTTTTATGGTATCATTAAATTCAAACATTTAAATGCAATTAAGAGATTTAATAGCTTGTGTGACATTTAAATTTTAGAAATTATATAAATACAAGTTTTATCCCACATGGACTACAAAATGAAAGATATGACATGCATGTTTTTTATAAATAATTAAAATTACTCAGAATTTTGAATTACATATTTGAAGTATTTAATATACACCAAAATTTGAAAGCTTTTATTTGATTTAATAAAGCTTTATTTGAACTACGTTATTAAACTGAATATTCAAATATTTATGTACTTTTGTTTGATGGAAATTCAAATATTAGTTACTTGATAAATTGTGAAAATATTAAAATTATTTTAAATTTATGAAAATTATAATATCATAAGTATTTTTATTTTAATAAAATTTATATTATATGTGATAATATATCACTATTGTTTATTAGATTAGATACAGATAGTATACTAGCGATAAAAAACTTACTACTATGATACCATGGTAAAAATTTATATAATAATCAATTATATACCAAATATTATACCCGCTCATGGTGCGGGCTATCATCTAATATGACAATATAATTGAATACTTAATAAAAAAACCAACGTGAGGGTTTTCATATTAATTCTCTTGCACTTTTTACAAAGAAAATACATAGGAGTTTGATAAAACACTAGCTTACATAGTTTTATATCCTAAATACGTACGATTTTTTAATTTCTATATGTAGTTTTTGAAACGCGTACAAATAAAACACTCAATATTCAAACATTTAAGTTGCATCCACAATTGATATCAAAAACACCACAAAAAAAAAAACCGAAATCCACTTCCAATAACTTCGAACCACCAAATTTAAAAAAAAAAACTGTTATCAAATAATCAAACGAAATCTAAAAAGTGGAGCTACGATAAATAATAACAGCGCCAACCACTGTAACAACCACAATATCGATACCACGAGAAATGTAGGAAATGTCCACACAATACCAAACTAATTTTACATACCTCTACTTCACACTTCATAAAATAAAATAAAAACAAGATGAACAATAACGTTGACGTCGAAGCTTTCACGGTGTAGATAATTCTCCACGACGAGCTTCGCCAATATCCGCTCTGTCAACCAAAGGAATAACGTAATTTAGATATTTTGGGTACAATTTAATTGGGCCAATTTAACCCACGCAGAAAATGACTTCCTATGACCCAAATAGTGGACCCAAAAAGAGACCGAAATGAATGTGAAACAATCGGAGGAGAAAAAAACTCAAATTTACCCGTTGCAAAGAAATGAAGAAAAAGGAAAAGGGAAAACTTCTCCAAATAAAATCACAATAACAAAATTCGAAGACCCCAAAAAGAACATAACACCGCCTAAACAATCTTTAACTTACCATTTCGACCAAAATTTTTTTTATCTAAACAACTTCAACAACTCTCACACCAAACAAATGACTCGCAGCTCCAGAGCTACTCCTTCTAAGCTCCAGAGCTACTCCTTCTAAGCTCTCTCAATTTTAAACCATGGCGAATAAAAATTAAATTATAGTAATCCAACAAAATTATAGTAATCCTTCTAAGCCCTAATATACAAAATAGCTGTCATTTTTCTTTCATCAACAAAGAGGTTATATTGTCTGGTTTTTGACCAAAATAAATTAATGAACTAGATTCATTTATTTATTTGAATCTTAAATCACAATCAATCAATAAACTAGACAACCACAAACCATTGATGTCTGAGAGTTGTGGAGACTTTTATCAACTTGATGTTTCTATTTAGATTATATGAAATTAAAAAATTTTAAAACATTTTAATAAAGTTAATAGAGCGGAGCCATGTTATAGGTAGGGCCACCTCATCCCAGTAAATTTTTATTATTTATAACATTTTCTATCTATTTTTTAGTGCTGACCCCAGTCAAAATTTAAACTGACTCTAATATGTTTGAAGCCCAACTTTACTCTTAACTGAAAATATGTATTTAATCATTTCAATCTAGTCCAAATCTATGTTAGTAATTAAGATAATAAAAGGGGTTTAAAACTAAAGTAAAAAACTTTATATTTGTGTATGTATTCTATATTGAAAATTTTGTTGTTGAAAGAAGTCTCTTTTTGGGCCTCGTCTGGTGGCTCTTGGATTTTGAGGAAGTTTCTCAAACTCAGGCCATTGGCATCTCAGTTTATCCGCATGGAGGTCGCTAATGGGCTCTCAGTCTCGTTTTGGTTTGACGTATGGCTCCCTATGGGTCGTCTCTTCGATGTTGCTGGTGAGTTAGGCCCTCAAAAATTGGAGATCTGTAGACACGCAAAAGTTGCAGATGTGGTATCGAACTCGGCTTGGTGCTTGCGGCGTTTTCGGGACAGAAACCTGCAAGGATTGATTTAGAACGTAATAGCTGCTCTGTTACCTTTCTCGGTCGGGGGGGGGGGGGGGGGGGGGGGGGNGGCTATCTTTGGAGATATGCACCAGATGATTACCGAGATTTTTTCTCTTTGGCTAAGACTTGGAATTTGTTGTGTTGTCGTAGAGAGTTGGTCCCTTGGAGAAATGTTGTCTGGTTCTTCCATGGTGTGCCCCAATTTGCATTCGTCACCTGGCTGGCGGTAAGAGATAGAATTGCTACAGGTAGCCGAACTCGATGATGGGGTCAAGTGCAACATTGTCTCTTTCATGGTGAGCCTAATGAAACGCGGAACCATCTTTTTTCGCCCGTCCCTACACTTTGACATTCTGGGTCGAAGTTTTTGGAACTTCGTTTGGTACTGCACTAGATTCTGATTGGGATCTCACTCTTCTCCGACTGTCCACACACAATTACGACCGTCTCACATTCACGTTCCTGAAGTTAACATTTCAAACCGCCATTTACCAAATTTGGCAAGAACAAAATACGCGGAAACACACTCTTATATGTAAGCAAAGGCGAACTACGTGTAAGAATGGATGGTCACATGACCCAGGTTAAATATATATATTTTTGCTTTTGGTATATGTAAATAAAATTTTTATATCTCATTTGGTTTATGTACCTAAACTTTGATCCTGTCTACAACAGTTCAGTTCTTTTTCATACAACTATTTGTTTATTTTTCTTTAATTTTTATTTTTATTTAACCAAAATATATTTATGACCCTCCTAAATATCCATTCTGGGTCCACCACTGTATGTAAGCCTGTTGCCCAACTCATCAAACTTGTTGACAAGACAATCAGACCTCGAATTATGTCTACAAGGTACTTTGAGAAACCGAAGTTCCGTAGCCTTCTACAGCATTGGTTTGCTGCTCATTAGTTTATGAGCTCTTCTTGTCATTACAAATTTCTAGTTCTCTATTCTTTTTACGGGTTATTTCTTTTTTTGTAAATAACTTTCAGTTTCTATTCGTTTAATCAAATTAACATTTAATCAAAAAAATATTTTTGTTGTTGTGGTAGATCCCATATATAAGTTGCTGATCATACTATATAGTTTAATTAAATAATTGCTGATTTTTTATAAGTAGAATTAAAAACCTTATAGTTATCTTTCTTCATTTGTTATAGATTTTGGATAAAATACTATACCATTTTCCACATATAATAATATAAATATCAACGCATTTTATTTTCCACTAAGTAAAAAATGGTAAATTCCATAACTTATATATATAGAAATCATGTATGATATTTAGGTGAAATTAATTATAATATCTGACTATAAACGACTTTTAAATTTATTCACTAACAGAAAATTTTGCAGTTTTTAAATATATATAACAATTAATATACTTTTAGTTATTTTAAGTATATATAACAATTTAAATGTTCAAAATTTATTTTAAAATATCTTAAATTTTATAGTATTACCTGATATTTAATATTTATCAATCCCAATGAAAAACTTTTCTAACTCCACCACGGATATAACTATTAATCCTATGAAATGATAATCTTAAAACTAGAAACGATTTTTAAAATAGTGAGAACAAACACAAACATAGTGTTTATCGCAGCACTTGGATTAATTACCAGTCACTGAAGATTAATCTGATCAATTATTAAATAAAACTGATTTGCACAATTCAATCAATTAATTGATTAAACTATTTTACTTAAACTATGTATGTCAAAAAATTGAAACTTTAAGAATTCTGTTACTTCCCATTTTGGATTCTCTAACAGACTAACATGCACAGAAATCTTTCCTAACAAATAATTGTTTAAACAAAAAGAAGATGAGGTCAGTTCACACTCATGGCATACGTGTGTTAAAATCTGTACAATTATAATTAAAAAAGAAAAAACTGTTGACTTACAGAAAATTTGAAGAAGAAAAGTACGGGGAGAGGAGGAGGAAGAGGGGTGGCGTACGGCAAGGTTAAGATTTTCTTTTTTCCATTTTTAACTTTACATGTATATTGACAAAAAAATTATATTTTCTTCTGCAAGATAACTGTGCATTTTGGTCTAAGTTTTTGATATTTCATCATACTTAATTATATATTGTATTTCTCTTGAGACAGACTTTGAAAACGAAGCCATCATTGTCTCATTACTAATATGGTATTACACATACTATTATTGCTTTTAGTTGTTCTTCAAATATTCATTAAAAGTATTTTAGTCAAATGAAATATATCAATAATGATTAATATTAAATCAAAATCAAATCTCAGGATATCTTAAGTGAATCAAAACTCATTTAAACATATTTTAAAATGTTTGATTTTAGATTTTATATAAGAATATCTTATAGAATAAAATTTTATTAGATATATATATATATATATAT
>OVBB01003151.1:0-10148 GCA_900406415.1 Isatis lusitanica
CCACATCTGGATAATCGGTCACTTCTTCATCAGTCTCCATTGGATCATCCTTGGTTTCATCTTGAGACTCATATTCTCCATTTTCCCGAATGATCATAACCTGTTGGTTCGGACAATCCCGAGCATAGTGGCCTTTGCCCTTGCACTTGAAATAGGTTACATCTCGGGCTCGTGGGGTCTGAGCTGAACTGGTGCCGGAGTTGGTGGACTTGTTAGCTTCCGGGGCCTGGCTTCTTGTACTTAGAATCTGGTTCGGTTGTTTTCCCTTTGTCCGAGCTGTGTGCGGTTGAAGGGGTCCAGTTGCTCTTGGACCAGTTGGTGGAGGCGGTCTTCCTTTTCATATGTTGCTCGTCCTGAGTGGCTACATGCAACAGATCCTCTAAGTCAGCATAATGTTGTCGCTCCGCCTTTATCACAATACGGTCATGAAGTCCATCCAGGAATTGGGCCATCAAGGTTTCTTGAGACTCTTCACTCTGTAGCCGGTTCTTGAGTTTCTCAAACTCCTCAAAGTATTCTTCCACCGACTTAGTGCCTTGTGTAAGACGTCTGAACCGCTTCTGAGGATCTCAGTGGTAATAGGCTGGTACTTATCGCTTCCAGAACAGGTAGGTCATGTCTTCCCAGTTGCTGATTGCGTGCCGACGCCTCCTCCTTTGATCAGCCACATCACGATCCCACCAGGTCAGGGCACTGTCTGTGAGTTGTGACGCGGCTAAAGTAACCTTTCGTTGGGGTGAGTAGTTGCAATGATTGAAGATGTACTCCATCCTTCTTTCTCAGTCAATGTACGCATCTGGATCTACTTTTCCGGCAAATGTCGGTAAGGTGAGCTTAAGGCCTCTCCCCTAAACCCGAACTCATCATTGTCCTTGCGTTGGTTCCCGCGGTCCTGGTTCTGACCGTTCTGACGTCGGGCCTGACGGTTGCCATTGGCAGGTTGGTTGTCGCTGTTGCCGTGACCTTCTCCATGGCTACTCTTGCTGGCTGAAGCCGTATCATCACGCTTTTGGCGTTGCTGGTCCATTTGGTCCAGGCGGCTTGATAAACCTTGGATAAGGTTCATCATCTGAGTAAGTTGGTCCTGAAGACCAAGATCTCCCATCATTCAGTACCTGAAAAACAAAACACTTAAGTGTAAGAATGGGTCCGAGGTAATAAAAGAGAGAAATAAACCGAAATGAATGGTACGGTAAATGGCAAACACTTATTTAAGGAAAACACACTTAATACTACTCGGAATTTTAATCAAAGACCAAGATGATAATGTGGGATTCTAAATAAGGCAACAAATTCAAACTAATTTTTTTTTTATAATTTTTTAATTTTATGAGAATGCTAAAATTATGCAAACAGATTGACCAATAACAATTATGAAATGAGTTAAATGCAAACACGAATTTGAACTTAGCAAAGAAAACAATGGATCAACGCAAAGAACAATAAGAACAAGATGAACGATGAAACGAGAAATGCAAAGAGGGTTAGGAAGGCTCAGGGCAAATCGGATGGAATGAGTGGCAGGATAATTGGCAAGTTCAATCCGCTCCTTCTTCTTTTTTTGAGACTTCAACAACCTGAAAAAAAAAGAATCAAACAAGATCAATGCTCTTTTTTTTGTAATTAGATGCAAACTAGGAAATCGAATAATGAACAACTATCATCCTAACTTTTTTTTTTTAAGTTTATGAATAGAAATAACTAAACAAACAAGTGCAAGCAAATTCTTATAATTTTTGTTTTTATAGAAATAAAAGATGAACAATGAACAATAAACAGAAAAAAATGAACAAGGATTGATAGAACCTGATTTAGGAGCTTTTAAGCTCTGATACCAGATGACACAATCTCAGAAACTGAAGATTGCCGTGGAGAATGGATGGGACATGGCTGGCCGTGTGGCTGCTCTCCTTGTTCCAGGTTAGTGATGAACGGTGGAAAGGAAGTGGTGGTGCAGATCCAATCGGTTGGCTGGACGGCTGCTCTCCGGTTGGACAGTGGGTGGTTGGACGGATAGATGGTGGATCGAGGTCACCACAAAGCCTGGTGGAAGGAGACTCTGATAAGACAAAGATGTTCTTGGTTAGAATCACACTAAGCAAGAAGATCTGAAATTCTAGAGAGAATTCTCTAAGAAGAAGTTCGTTTGTTTATTGATTGTGTGAAAAATACAAGGCTTTGAGGGAACTTTATATATAGAGTCCAAACAGCTGGTGCCTTCTAGGGTCTTTGAAGAAAATTACAACAAGTGCAAATAAATTGAATTTAACACTAATTGCCCAACATGCCTTACTTAACGAAAATTCAAACTAAAATTAAGCACAAAATAAAGACAAGAAAAAGATGCATGAGGAAAGTGAAGAGAGATGTGAAAGAAACTGCATGTTGGTTTCTGCCTTCCTGCTTGCCGGCGGCAGAAATTTCTGCCATTCTGCTTGCCGGCAGCAAAGGGTGTCTGCCGGCCCCTCCGTCTAAGTTTGTCAGCCGGTATATTTTCCCAGAAACTTTTTGCCTTCTGTGCTGCCAATGGTAGTGTAACATCCCGATTCCTGGTATATATGGAAACGTATATGGGAGAAGTTAAAAGAATTGATTTGGCTACCTATGTTACCAAAGTGCACTTACCTTTTCGGTTAACCATCCCGAAAGAACTCCAGAGTTAAGCGTGCTTGAGCTGGAGTAGTGGAAGGATGGGTGACCTATCGGGAAGTGATTCCTGCTATCATGTGAGTTAGGAAAAAAAACATGGGAAACGGTCATGTGGTGATTGCAGGGACAGTATATCATGACTTTCGGGCCTCCCGGATAACGCACCGACCGTCGGACAGAGGTAGGTCCAATGAGCTTAATGAAATGACATGTGGGCCTAGTGAGAGACCCAATGGGCCTACTGAGAAGACATGTGGCCTCACTGGTAGGTGCAGTTGGGGAGTTATAAGTGGTATCAGAGCTGGTTAGTCGTCCCAGTGTTGACCTGAGAGGTGTTCTGGGACTGGTTGTGGTGTGCAACGAGGACGTTGCACTCTGAGTTGGGGTGAATTGTAACATCTCGATTCCTGGTATATATGGAAACATATATGGGAAAGGTTAAGAGAATTGATTTGGCTACCTATGTCACCAAAGTGCACTTACCTTTTCGGTTAACCATCCCGAAAGAACTCCAGAGTTAAGCGTGCTTGAGCTGGAGTAGTGGAAGGATGGGTGACCTATCGGGAAGTGATTCCTGCTATCATGTGAGTTAGGAAAAAAAACATGGGAAACGGTCATGTGGTGATTGCAGGGACAGTATATCATGACTTTCGGGCCTCCCGGATAACGCACCGACCGTCGGACAGAGGTAGGTCCAATGAGCTTAATGAAATGACATGTGGGCCTAGTGAGAGACCCAATGGGCCTACTGAGAAGACATGTGGCCTCACTGGTAGGTGCAGTTGGGGAGTTATAAGTGGTATCAGAGCTGGTTAGTCGTCCCAGTGTTGACCTGAGAGGTGTTCTGGGACTGGTTGTGGTGTGCAACGAGGACGTTGCACTCTGAGTTGGGGTGAATTGTAACATCTCGATTCCTGGTATATATGGAAACATATATGGGAAAGGTTAAGAGAATTGATTTGGCTACCTATGTCACCAAAGTGCACTTACCTTTTCAGTTAACCATCACGAAAGAACTCCAGAGTTAAGCGTGCTTGAGCTGGAGTAGTGGAAGGATGGGTGACCTACCGGGAAGTGATTCGCGGTATCGTGTGAGTTAGAAAAAAAACATGGGAAACGGTCATGTGGTGATTACAGGGACATTATATCTTGACTTTCGGGCCTCCCAGATAACGCACGGACCATCAGACAGGGGTGGCCGAATAGGCCTAAGGAGAAGACATGTGGGCCTAGTGAGAGACCCAATGGACCTAATGAGAAGACATGTGAGCTCACTGGTAGGGGCGGTTGGGACGTTATAGGTACGCACCTGCAAAACCCCAAAATTTTGCTTCTTTCACCTTCACTAATTTGATCACTTCTTTTGTTTCCAATCCAATACCTAACCATTATAATACTTAAAGACATGATTTGACAATCCCTAAAACACTTATTCCCTCCTTTTCACAAAGAATGTCGTTTTAGATTTGTGCACACATATTAAGAAATATTTAATTTGTTAGTTTTCAAAAAACAAAAACATTATTAACTATCTACCTAAACATAATTTAACTAATCATAAAACAAACTACATAATATAAATAATTATGAAATATAAAAAAATCAATAAAGTTTACATTCAAAACTGAAAACGACACTTTTTATGAAACAAAAATAAACCTTTAAAACGACACTCATTTCACTGTGAAATGGGGGTAGTATTACCCATTGTATAAGCAATTTAAAAATGCAAAATTCAAGAAATGTAAAAGCTAATTACAAAGGATATATCGTCTCAAGCTCAACATTATTAATGCAAATGGAATGCAATCCTAGTCTAAATGTAACCTTGGATCCTAGAAACAAAAACGACCATTCCTTCCCCGGCAACGACGCCATTATGATATAGAAGAATTTGCTAGTCGTTAATCACAAGAAATTCTACAACCAAACTCATTTATAATTGCCCTTTAGACTGAACCAAATCCTAATCATATAAAGAGATAGAGTACAATGGTAAGTAAGGGGTCAAATCCACAGAGAAGCAAGCGATTCTAGTTCCTAAGCGTGCAAGGTTCATGGCTTAGCTAGGAAAATCAAAGTGATAAGAAGATATCTAATCCTAAATGCATAAAGTAAAACATGAGATGCAATGCAATGTAAAGGCAATAGAAGGCAAACTTAGCTATTGGGTTTAGCATGAAAATGGTCTCAATGGCTAGGTTTCATCTAGGAGAATGGAAATAAAAGAAATAAAAGCTATCAGTACCAACTTTTTTTGCAGTGATGGATTATATGTTGGGTTTGGTTGATTAAGGTTTGTTTTAGGGTAAATCTATCTTGCAATTTGGATCAATTATAAGGATTGAACATGATCTATTTGATTCTAGCTTTTAGGCTATTGACTTCAAGAGCCGGTTTGGTACTGCGTTCGGAGATGTTCAAGACCAGTGTTCCATGTCAGGCGTTTTACTGGGTTTTCGCGNCTTATTTTACGGTTTACACTTTGCACTATTTGCCTATGCGTAATGCTCCTGAAGATAAGCTTAACAGAACACCGTCTAGAAGCTTCCTGCAGGATCGCGAGATGTCAGGTTACGTCTTTCGGATGTCATCCGGAAATTTGTGTAGCGCTCTAAGTTTATCCTCGTGGGATGTTTAAAGAACCATGGTTTAAGTCGTCCTATTATGATCAGCAACAGACGGTTTATACGTAT
This sequence comes from Isatis lusitanica, assembly GCA_900406415.1. NCBI lineage: Eukaryota > Viridiplantae > Streptophyta > Magnoliopsida > Brassicales > Brassicaceae > Isatis > Isatis lusitanica. The sequence continues at coordinate 5,346 of OVBB01003151.1, forward strand.
GCCGAGAGGCGGTTCTCAAAATAAAGAGGTCTTGTTGTGGCCAGCAACAGACGATCTTGCTTGAGACGGATTTTCTCTGAAATTTTCTTTGCGCGTATGCCAAGAAGAGATGTTAGCCGAGAGGCGATATTGATATTGGCCCAAGAGGCGAAGTTGATATTGGTCCAAGAGGCGAAGTTGATATTAGCCCAAGAGGCGATGTTGATATTGGCCCAAGAGGCGATATTCTGAGTTTTCGGGAGAACGTATATTCGGACTCACTTCCCCCCCCCCCCCCCCCCCCNGAGCTGTCTACGTACCCTTCATGAGAAAGGATCAAGTCACCCGTAGTTCCGGTTTATTTTTTTTTTCTTAGAAGCGCTTAGGCTTTGACTATGGGATTATCCGCGTTGGGCTCTGCGGTCTCGGACGTCTCCTTCTCGGCATGCGTCATTTCTTCTTGTTCTTCTATCGGCAGGATCTCCGTTCTTTCAAACTGGTCAACTCTGCTCGTCTTTTTTCCTCTCCTTCTATCTTTCGTTTTGGATTCGTCGTATTTTGGAGTTTGTGTTCCGCCAGAAAGCAAACCCATGCCTCCTTTTGGTTTCCCCAGATAGTCTTGATTCCGCTTGGGGTCGGGAATTTCAGGAAAATATGGTACGTCGATGGGATCGCTCGCATCGAGTTGATCCAAGGGGTCCCATGATTACGTTGTAAATTGCGGGATGGTTTGCCAACGCGAAGTTTACAACCTTCGTAATTCCGCTGGCGTGAACTGGGAGCTGGATGGTTCCGTCCGTCATCGTGACCTCTCCTGAAAATCCGGTGAGCCATATGGGGTTAGGTTTCACCTCAAATAGGTCGATGTTCATCCTTCGGAGCGTTTCATGGAAAATGACATCTACCGAGCTATCGGTGTCAATCAGCACTTGGGACACGTCGAAGTCGTTGATGTCGAGTTCTACCACCAATGGATCATCGTGAGGTTGTTCAAGTCCTTTGGCGTCTTTCTCGTTGAAAGCGATCCGGTCGTTGTCTTTGGTGACGGGGGTCCGTAGATTTGACTCCTTGTCTCCTCTTCTCAGGAATGCTTTTATCGAGGCCACCGTGCCCCGGCAGTATTGGGATCCTCCAATGATCATGTGGATCCTCCTGTGGTTTGCGTCAGGATCGTCTCCATTCGGTCTTCTTCCTCTCTTGGGCGCTTCCTCCGGCGGCCTTTCGGGGCGCTCCTGGTTAGGTCGTCCGCCCGGGGCTTCGTTTTCTTCTTCGGCTGTTCCTCGGCTTTCCAGGGTTATGTTATTCCCGAGCTCTCCGGCTAGTAGCTTAGCTGCGAGCTTTCTCCCAATCGTCCTGCAATGCTCGGTTGCGTGTCCACTGGCCTTATGGTAGGTGCAGAAAGCATTCCTGTCATAGCCAAACCGTGTCCAGGTGTACCATGGTCCTTCGCCGCGGCCGTCGAACGGTCTTCTTGTGTTTATCTGATAATTGTGTGCTCCGCCTGCATCGGTTTCTTCGTCTCTGCCGCTCCGCTTGCTCTTTCTTTCGACCGGGGTGTTTGAAGGTTGCGTCGGGCTTTTTGACATTCTCGAGGGTTGATGCCTTTTGCTCAAGGCCTTCATGTCTTCTTCATGAATCACAAAGTTCGAAGCGCGGTGGAGGGCATCTTGGATGGTAACCGGTGGGTTAATGGTGATCTCTTTCCGAAAGCTCGAGGCGTACCACAGAGACTTCTTCAGGGTGTTTGTCGCGGCATTATAGCTTAAAACGTCAATCTTTGACACAATGATTCTGAACCTCTCGATGAATTCTGGAGGCTCTCCTCCGCATCTTGCGACAGTGAGTATAGATCCGCGTCGGACGTTGAGCGGCTTATGAAAGGCGAATAATGCTTTAGGAAAGCTGAAGACAGTTGTTCAAAACTGTCGATTGAGTCCCTCTCAAGGCGTGAGAACCACGATAGAGCCGCTCCTTTCAAGTGTTCTACGAATAGAAGACATAATCCAGCATATTTTTCTTCTGGCTTGAACTTGGTCCGACTTGTTGCGATATTGAACACCGTCATGTGTGCCTTCGGGTCTGTCATCCCATCGTAGAACGGAATTCTAAGTTTTCCGGGGTCGGAGAGTCTTAAATTTGTGATCCTCGAAGTGAAAGGGATCTTCTGCGTTTCTTCCAGGACTCGATCGATTTCGGGGGCCGCGCTTGTCGCCTTATGGATTTGAGATCTTACTTCTTTCATTTGGCTTGTCGTTAGCTCCAGTTGGGCGCGAAGTTCGTCCATTTCGATTTTCAGACTAGTGAATCAATTCGCCTGACCGGTCCTTTCGCGCTCTGGTTCACCAAGAGGATGTTTTCTTCTTCTTCAGTGATGCTTCTTTCTTCCTCGTCCGTCTCGTCTCCGTCATGAACGCCTGCTTCTGTCGTGACTTCTCTGTTGGTTGCCGTCGAAACCGGTTGTTCGGTTCTTTTTCTTGTCACACTTTTTCGTTGCAACGGCGGTGGTGCTGAAAGCTCCGCTCTTGTTCCGACGGGGGTTTGCTCGCTTGAGTTCTGCCCTCTGGGAGTATTCGTTAGTGGCGAGAATCTGAGGCGTCATCTTCCGAGCGGTTGAGAGTTTTGGGCTAGTTCCCTGATGCCCGCTATCTCCTGTGCTGCCGTGCTTTCCTGTCTGTCTTGGCACTCCACGAGTCCGATTAACATGGTCCTCAGTTCGCCGATCGCCGTGATATCCTCGATTAGTCCGGTCTGGCTGGTGTTGGTTGCGTTTCTGGCTACGGCTGCTCCCGCTGCGGATGTTCCAGCCGCGTTTGCTCTGGTTCCTACGACTCCGATCGGCTGATTGCTGGTATCATTGGTTCTTCCTCTATTTGCCATGGTCTTCTTCTCTACGTCCTCCTTTTCTTAAAGCAAATAATATTGCTCTGGTTCCTACGAAACTCACACTGTCAAAATTTACTTATTTGCGAGGATCCGAAAATTCTACTTAATAAGAACTAAAGGGCCAAAACGTAAAAAAGATGAGAAAGGAGATTTTATTAGAATATTTATCTCGAGTACAAGAATATTCGTGAATGCTTAATTTCTTAAATCAAAAAAGCTCTTGCACTTTTTTTAGGTGTGTCTTGAAAGTGAGTACAAGGGTCTCTTTTTATACTAGAGAGTCTATGATCTCGAAGACTGATATAAGCAATGTGGGACGTTGTAAAAATCCCTTCCCAGCCGCCAACTTAAACCGATGGGCCGCCGACCATCCGCTCCTTTTCCTTCCAATCCGGCCAATTTGTCTTGATTTGGCCTAGCTTGTCTTTTTGGTCTCCTGGTCTGATTTCCTTGGGTAAAGTCATGATTTCCAGTTTATTTTAAGTAAACTCTTCGACGTTTTAAGATGTTCAGAACAGCATAAAGTCTTCCTGTAAATGGTAGGACGTTTCCGGTAGGGGCAAAGCCCAGGCCCGATGGTAAAAAAAAAAGACGGTTTAGGGCGGCCCGCGATGGTGTGGTCCGGCCGAATCTCCGTCGACGTTCTAGCCTGATATACGTCTTTGGCTGGGAAGATATGCAGAGATTCGCCTTGAGAAGCCTGTAAAGAGTTTAGTTCATCTGCCGGGCCGAATGCCAAGAGCTCGACCCGCGCAGGAGTTTGGTCCTATTTCGTGGGCTTGCTGCCAGGACATAGGTGTCCAGTCCTATTTTGTGGGCTTGCTGCCGGGACAAAGGTATCCGTTCATTGCTTCAGCCTTTTGTCTCATCAATCTTTGAGGAGGGGATTTTGACCCCAACACTATTCAACATCAATTCCCATACATTAGGCCGCAGCCCCGTTGCCTATATCCCGTTAAGGTTACCGTTGCCTGACTTGGCCAAGTCCTTTCTCATTGGGACCAGCAGACCCGTCGGTCCACTGGCCACTCCCTGCAGCTCATGTTTAGCCGGCTCAGTACGCGAGAGCCTTGGGCATACATCTTGCAGATCTCTCGTTCCCCGTAAATTTAATTGTTCTACTGCATCTTACTGGTCCTTACGAACTGCTCTGCTAGTCCTCCAGCTTTGGTCGTTTCCTGGATCCTACGGTCCTCTCCCTCTACCACCAAGACCTAGCTGAGCTTACCGGCTCCCGGTACTGATCTCCTGTTGGATCCTCGACACATGCCTTACTGATCACCCGAGTCTAGCAACCCCACTGTCTTTGACGCATGGCTTATCGATCCCAAGGGTTGATCAGCCCGTGAAATCCTCGACATCAACTACACTAATCTCGGAAGGATGGATCGAACCGTGTGATCCCTTTTTGATCCGAAGATCCCACGTTAACCTTTCTCAATCACAATTAACATGCATGGCAAACATATGCATCAATCAATCACACATTACATCCATATTCATCAAAGCTCTTAAACATGACGATTCTTAATCATGTTAACTACATGTTTCCTTCAAAAGATGTGCCCATGCAACATATCCTAGTCAGATTACATCAATCCTTATCAACCAGTCCTCTACATGAAACCCTAGCTCATTCAATCCGTTTTAATGCCAAACAATAGATTCAATGATCATGCGATTACTTCTCAATATACTTTTGTCGGTTCGTTTAAGACTTGTTGACACATGCATCAATATTCAATCATTAACATCAACAATAACATATATATCATAACATAAACTCCCATCCAAGCAATCTAGCATACAAACCCTAGGCGATCGCCAGCTCCTCTTGTCTACGCTTTTTTTGATCTGTTAACACTGACTAGTACACAATAACATGCATATAATCAATCATCTCATAAACCCTAACAGCATCTATTCGGTTTGTAACGAAAA
>OVBB01003152.1:0-10147 GCA_900406415.1 Isatis lusitanica
TGGACAGCCTAAATGACCCAGGATTCTATCCCTTTTATATATATGTGATGTTGCATCTTATGCTGTGAGTAAATTTGAAGGGAGATCAACCATTGCCATGTCATAGATACATGGATTATATTGCGGTTTGACTTAGACTTCATAAATTTAATATATGCATTTTCACCAAATGATGGCTAAAATTGCAAAAAAATAAATTAATCGATTCAAGATTTTTTTTTTCAGAAAACCGTTTTTTTTTTACATGGCTCCGTCCAAATTAGATATAGTAAATTTGGACCAACACAGACTTGAACTGTATGGTGAACGATAATATTGTTTTGAGTCTGCGGCGTCTATAGTCTTCCACTCGCACCAGAAACATCATCTGGATTTATCAAGTTAGAAAATGTTTCGAATTAAAAACATGTGAAATATGCAGATTATATATATGTGGTGTTTTCCATGGGAGAATAATTCACAAAAAAATGGCAGAAAATGGAATAAATATAGAAGACAATTATTAAATAATTATTGGTGGTAAAAATCTGCAAAATGAATTACGTGGCCATTCTGCAAATTATTAATCAAGCAGTAAACATAATATTTTTTTTTTTTGCATTATTAGAGAGCTAGAAGGTACAAAGAGTGTCAAAACTCAATAGTTACAATTGAAATAAGCATTTTGCAAGAGTAAATAAAATGTTATACATAAAAATTAAACTACCATCTGGAGAGATTTGCAGGATTTTGAAGTGATAAATCTCCCCATGATGACGATGACAGATCAAACGCATGCCACGAATGATGAGTACATAGAATAAATAGTTTGACTTTGGTGTTGATTGGTTCATCTGTTATCACCCGCAAATGCAACGGGTGATAGCGGTTGGCGGCGATTAATAACAATCATAAAAATTACTTTGTACCATTTCAAACCGTTTTATACCGCTAAAATCCAAAAGCTGCTTTTAGCAAGCGTTTGCGGTTGCCGGTGGTGGTAGGTGGTTCCAGAATTTTTTTTTTCAAAATATAAAATAAAATATCTTGAAAATTAATAAAAAATAAGAAAGTTATAAAAATTTGAAAAAGTTAAGAAATTTTTTTATTCTCTCGTATCAATAATTTTTATATTAAATTCTTATTCTTAATATATATATCATTTATCAACTAAAANCTGTAACTATATATTTTTTATAAAAAAATTCAAACCTCTTAAAACTTTATATTTTATTTTTCATTCGATAATGTATAATATATACATATTAGTTAAATATATATCTGTGTATACAATTATGTTTTTATACAGAAAATTTATTTAGACTCTTAAAAATATTTATTTAACTATTTATATATATGATTTAGTTTTTGGTCTTTAAATATAAATTTTACATATTTTTAAATATAGTTCTGGTTTTTATATAAATGATATATTTATTTATTTTATTATTTTAATATTAAACTGCTATTACACCCGCTGTCAACCACTCAAAAATGTTCCGCAAACGCAACAGTTTCCAACTGCTATACCAGTTGTACAAAACGCTCACTAATGGACACATTAACACTATGTACGGAAAAAGAATCACTTCTCCACTTCCTGTTTTGTAGGATTAGTGACCCATGTTTTTTTCCCATTTAATTATTTGTTTCTAATTTGTAAAGAACCGATGTTTTACCTCTTTCTATTTAAATAAATGAAAACAACAAAAAGAGGTAGTCATAACTACCCAAAAAGAAATCGTGTGTTCTTATGTTTATGTTTCTAGATCAACATTTGATGATTCCATTAAGTAAGTTAAGGGTTAAAAGAAGGAACATATGCAGAACCACTGGTTCTCTCCGCGCGCTTCCGCCCCGACGCCGTCGCTTCCACCCCGACGCCGTCGCTTCCCACCGCTGGTGATTAGCCACCACCACCCATCCCTCCAATCCCCCCAGACCCCCCAGACTGCAATGCTCCCTTATCCCTTGCTCACTTCCCCCCTTTAGGTAGCCCTCCACCAACTACTGTTCATGTCTTGAAGCTCACTGCTGCTTCGGCTGAACATCAGGTCATTCCACCGGCCTCCCACCTCTCTACTGATGTCGAAATGACTATCTCTCAAACTGCTGACTATGAGGCTAGTCCCACTAATCAGCTCACCACTGTATCTGAAACCTTTACCGTACCCAATTCCAGATCTGAAAGTACTGTTCTTCCTAAATTCACCATCATACCACCAAAGGGGAACTCTCCTATCTTCACAAATCCAGCATTAAACAGCCCACCCAAAGCCCCCCTGCCTCCTCCATCCCTGTCCCTACTACCTCTCCCCCTCTTGTCCCAACAACAATGGAGCATCCGGTTACCGCACCTCACGCAACTTCTGCTGCTGCGGCTCAGACTGAACCCACATTAGCTGAGAAAATCAGGAAGTTTGAGGATAAATCCCTCAAGCGCCTTTCCCCAGTCTCGTACTCTGACTCTGGCCGTCCCAGGGTTCTAATACCGGATAAAGTGTTTCACAAAGGAGCTGAACTACACAAAGACTTCATCATTTGCTACTTCAATGGTCGATCTCCTCCCTATAGTCAAATTCAAAATGTTATCAACCACCTTTGGGGGAAACGAAAGAAGGTAGAGATTCACAACAATCCTATCAATCGTACCATGCTAATTCGCATACCGAGTTACTATCTTCGACAAAAAATTATAGAGAAAGAGATTTGGTATGTGGGGGACTCGATGTTTCACACAGCTCAGTGGTCTCCTTCCCACACCTATCAGTCTCCAAAGCTTGTTGGCATTCTTATATGGGCTCACCTAACGGGAGTTCCTCTCGACCTAAGGCATCAAGAGGGTTTAAGTCTTATTGCAGGCCTAATTGGTGAACCAAACGAAACAGACGACTTTACGAAAAACTTAGGTAGTCTCACTTTATCTCACGTAAAAGTTGAGGTTGACCTCACCAAGCCAGTCCCGAGGGTTGTGGAATTTGAACGAGAAAACGGGGAAGTTGTTGAGGTACAAGTCGACTACCCCTGGCTCCCTCCCACATGCTCGAACTGTCAAGAATTGGGACACATAGCGAAAAACTGCTTCCTCTCCCCGCCTCCTCTCCCCGCCTCCGCCTAAGCAACAAATGCGAAAGGCTGCTCCAAAAGAGACATCCTCGGCTTTGAAGGAAGGACTCCAAACCAAGGAAACAAATTCAAAGAGCACAGATCACTTGTCAGCTTCAACATTGATTGGCAGTAAGAACCACTCACAACCTTCTGGAAATATTACTCCTAAACCCACTACTGAAATAAGTACTGCCCAACCCCCTCAGCCTACTACTTTGCCTCTCTCTCCTGTCAATCCCTGCCCATTGCCCATTCCCACAAAAGCCAATACAATACCTATAGCCTCATTGCCACCAGTTTCTAATGTAACCAAACCGCCTATTGTTCCTCCTACCTTTATTGTTGGACTTCCTGCCGCTATCACCCCTGAAGGTCTCCCCTACCCTTACAGCCCGGAAAAACCCATTGAAAAAAGCTCACTAAAAAGATCTCGATCCCACCCTACCTTAAGCTCCCCTCCGCTTTTGCACCCTAACTCAGCTCAACCCAAAAAGCCACCACTCTCAACTTTTTTGAAACTTAACTCCTCCCTTCTTTTGGTTACCAACAACCCCCATCATTCGGGTGGTGGGTTGCCACCCACTTCTTAAATGAATAGTAAACTATTTTTTTGGAACGTCCGTGGTCTAAATGACCCGGATAAGCATCAGCCTTTTTGTCAATGGCTAAACAGCCACCAGCCTTTCTTTGGAGCAATCCTAGAAACTCATATCAAAGATCTCAACCTGAACTACATAATGGCAACTACTTGTCAAGGATGGAATTTCGCTAGTAATCATGATGCTGATCCTGATGGAAGAATCATAATTATTTGGAGGGATTTGGCGGTCCGAGTACTATTGTCCTCTCGCCAAATGCTCACCTGTGAGATCAAGCTGCCTTCAGCCCCGCCTTTTATCTTCACAGTGGTGTACGCAACCAATGAGAGGGGAGAACGATCTGATTTGTGGGTTGAGCTCCTCAATATTCAACAGTCATGCTCTCTTTATGATTGCCCTTGGATAATTGGAGGGGACTTCAATCAGATCCTCCATCCTGCAGAGCACTCTTGTCCTACAGTTACTACTTTGGACTCTCACATGACAGACTTCCAATATTGCCTCTCTCAGCTTGGCATGTTTGATATTCATTATCAAGGGCCTCTCTTCACCTGGTCCAACCGACAAACAACATCCCCAAAAGCCAAAAATCTAGATCGTTTACTGGTCAATCACCATCTAATTGCCGCTTTCCCAATAGCTTGGCCTCTTTCCTTCCCCCACTAATATCCGACCATAGCCCATGTCTACTTAACCTCTCATTTACCCTTCCCTCTTCTAGAACAAAGCCATTTAAATTCTTGAACTACCTTACCAAACACCCGGACTTTCATAAAGTGGTGGTTGAAGCATGGAATCAGGCCGGAAGCATCGCTACGACTCTCACCGGTTTCTGCTGGAAACAAAAAAAAACATAAAGAGGGAGTTAAAGAATTTAAATAAATCAAATTTCTCAAAGATTCAAGAGAGAGTGAGTGAGGTTAATAATTTGTTGCAAGCTGTGCAGGTACAAGCTCTTATTTCTCCATCACCGCAGCTGTTGCAACAGGAGAAGGATCTTCATCATAAGTGGTTGTTCCTGCGTGAAATAGAAGAGTGTTACTTTCAGAAAAAATCGAGGATCAACTGGCTAAGGGAAGGAGATCAAAACACTACTTATTTCTTTCGGGTCTTTCAAACTAGAGTGAATTACAACGCCATTCGCTCCTTCCTCTTACCTTCCAGAGTAGTCATTTCGGACCCGCAAGAAATGAGTGCTCATGCTATCAACCATTTCAAAAGCATCCTTGGACCGGATACTCTGCCTCCCCCGTCACTGTCATCATCAGTGTCCTTGTTCCAGGCTCTGTCGCCGTTCTCTTGCCCCCCGGCACTTCACCAATCTATGACAAATATTCCCTCTTCTGCATAAATATCTCAAACTTTGTTCAGGCTCAACCCAAACAAGGCCCCAGGGCCTGACGGTCTAACCTCTGGTTTCTACAGATCAGCTTGGGATATCTTAGGTTAAGAGTTTGTCTGTGCCGTCCAACATTTCTTCAGTTACACCTTCCTGCCAGCGGCTGCAAATGCAACGATTCTGACTCTAGTGCCCAAAAGACCAGGTGCTTCGACAATTTCAGATTTTAGACCTATATCTTGTCTTAACATTATTTACAAAGTTCTATCACGTCTACTGGTAAAGTGCTTGAAGCCAATTCTGCCATCTCTCATCCTGCCTAACTAAACAGCTTTCGTGAAGGATAGGCTGCTTATAGACAATACAGTGCTAGCGGGAGAACTAGTTAATGGCTATCATAAGAAAGGAGGACCCAAAAGACTAACCATTAAGATGGACACTGCAAAGGCTTTCGATACAGTTTCTTGGGATTTTTTTGCTTAACTGTTTGGAGGCACTAAGCTTACCGGATCAGTTTGTGGGCTGGATAAGATTGTGTATCTGTACTACAAACTTTACTATCAGGTATATTGGGATGATTAATGGACACTTCAAAGGAAAAAGAGGTTTGAGACAAGGAGATCCTCTCTCCCCCTACCTCTTCGTTATTGCAATGAATATATTGCAAGGGTGTCATGGGATGTGGTTACCAAATCAAAAAAGCAAGGAGGGTTGGGGATTAGAGATCTGGCTACATGGAATCAAGCTTCTTGCCTAAAGCTTCTATGATCTGTGTACACCTGGATTAAGCTCACAGTGGGTAATGGTTTGTCGTGCTGCTTTTGGACGGATAACTGGTCACCTTTCGGCAGTTTGGCCAAATTCATGTATCAGCCGACAACATCGCGACTTGGGATCCTAAAAACTGCATCGCTTTCAACTTTGTATCGTCATGGCCAGTGGCAACTCCCTCCTACAAGGTCAGATAACCAGTTAGCATTGCAAATTTACCTAACAACGGTTCAACTGTCCGAACAGGATGATTACTATGAATAGGAGGTTGCCGGAAAAATCTGCAACAAATACTCGATTGGGGATATTTACCAGAGACTAAGAGGTGACGAACAAGAGGTTGCTTGGCACAGATTTGTTTGGACCAAGGGCTGCATTCCACGGCACAGCTTTCTCTCATGACTGTTCGTTCTAAACAAATGCCCAACTAGAGACAGATTGTTAGGATGGGGACTTCGAAGTGATGAGGCATGCCTCCTCTGCAACAACTGCCCGGAGAGCCGGGATCATTTATTTTTTATGTGTGACTACTCTTGCGCTGTTTGGAATGCCATAGCGTTGAGAACCGGTTTCCTACCACAACGAAAATGGAACAATGGAATCAACCAACTACAATCACTACCTTGGAAGAGCTACATGACAGGTCTTACCCTTCTGTTATGGCAGGCGACAATATACTGGCTCTGGACAGAGAGAAACGCGAGACTGAATCGTAACACATTCAGAACGGTGGATGCTGTTAAAGAGATGATAGAACGCCAGATTAAAGAAAGAATATTGAGCTACAGGAGCACGAGATCAAGGGCGTCTTATGCAATGATAGAAATCTGGCTGGGATCATGAACCAATCTCTCTCTACTCACTCTCGACAATGTAACGATTCATCTTCGATCAACTTTGATTCTTTGCTCATCGTTATTACTATGGGTCACATTGGACTCAGTTTTTAGATCTTTGTGCACTGGCTGGTGCTGTTGTAATGGGCTAGGTCCAAAACTAGAGCCATAAGGCTTGAAACTCTTTGCTTTCTTTTATGCTTTAAATATGAAAAACCTATGTTTCAAAAAAAACATTTGATGATTTCATAACTGGGACCTGCCAACTAACTCTCCTTTACCGCATCATCCAAACTCTCGAGCGGTTTAGCCACAGCCTCAATCGCCCTCAGGTGCACTGGTTAGCCTCTGAACCAACTCTTTGAAGTTTACTGGCTCGACTTGGTAAACTTGGGGATGCATAGAGGCAGACCCACTAAGAGGAGAGTGAGTTCATTTGACACCACCAAAATAAGATAAAATAATGATTTTTAAGCTGAAAACATTAATATTTAGTAGCACAGTTGGTTTAAAGTTTCCTCATTGAACCCACAAATCTTATGTTCAATTCCTCCCAAATCTTGTGATTACTTAGTTAGCGACACCAAGAGAGAGTTACATTTACAGCCCTGATGTTCACTCTATATAATTACCACTTCAACAAATTTCTAGAATTTAAGAACTCAAAGATTAAAGAATAACTCTTTTTATTAGCTTAAGAAAATAATCTTTGAGTTTAAGTTTGAGAATAATCATAAATAATAAAAAATATTTTAAATTTATATTATGTTACGAAATCATAAATCATAAATTATTTTTTATATGTTACTATCTAGTATAGAGAATAATCTAAACAAATTTTCTTTTTATCAAAAGATAATTTCATTTTCTCTTATTTCCTTATTATAATTAGATATTAGGGGTTAACCCGCCCACTGGACGGGTAAGAAGATGAATGAATATGTACTTGGATAATTAATTTTAATCTAAGATTCTATCTTCAATTTTAACAAATATTTCAAAATATCTAGTTTACTTTTAGTTAATAAATAACATTAACTTTAAATTTTATTCTGGAAAAAAAAAATAAAGTCATTTTATCAAAGAAAATATCTTCAGAAATATAAAATTGTTTTACAAAATAAAATTCTTTAGAAATTCAGTCAATTGATATTTAACATTCATAATTGGATTATTTGTTTTGATGTACTTTTTTTTATTCTACTCATACCATTTTAAAAAAAATAATATCCATTTGTATCCTCTTTCTTGTACATTTTATTTTAAATCTCGAATTTAGATTTTTGATTTTTGAATGGGATCGGCCTGTTACCATCATCATCTTCTCCACGGCGCCATATCTCATCATGCGTCCCATTCCATACACAACCCATGCAAACAAAGATACGTACATGTACATACACTTTTTATTTTGTTTTGGTCAAACATAAAATACTTTCATTCAGGCCGATTCAGATCGTTTTTTAGTTCCGTACAATCATATCTTCGTAAACACAATCAAAAGCTTTGTCCTTGGTGTATACTCCAATTCTAACATCTCAAATCCTGTGGCTAATTTCTCAATATCCTTCAGAATTCCATATAGTTCCTTTTTTTTTTTTTGAATAGTTCCTTTTGATCTCTTTTCCTTCAGAGCATGGATCAGAATTCCACTTGTACATACACTAACGCTTGGATATATAGTACATGTGTACATACACTAACGCTTGGAATATATATATTTCTTTTTGGTCTGAAACGCTTGGATATATAATGACTCCTTAATATATGTTAAACGATGAGATATGTAATTTTACATCAAAAGTGATAAGAGAGCAATACATACATACATAAAAAATCTCTAGATGAATACTTGTTTTCTTATTAGTTTTAAATTTTGCATAATACTAAATGTTAGTATTAAATTTCCATACTACTCATTAATTGACGGCTTGATATTGATATAAATATCTCTCTCCTCCTTATATATATATATAAAATTTACAGGAATGGGTATTAGCGGAAGAGTAGTCCCTGGATGTGTGGAGACCTACTTGGACTCGCAGCCGATGCAAGGACAGCAAGGACAACAAGATTTCCGTGACATGTCCGACGTGGAGACATCATTGCCGGACTCCTGGTTCTGCCCATTGGATCTACAACACCGGAGACAAGCCATGCACTTGTCATCATCAGCCTTCTCGACATTGCCAACTACCAAAACCAACTCGACCGCAACCCTAGGATAATCATATATATACACTAATTAATATAGAGATATTTTTGCATTTTTTAATTATTGTGCTATAGGTGTTCCGTTTGGCCGGTAACAACCCACAAGGCGGCTTTGGTGGTCCACAACAACAACCGCAGAAAAACATGTTGAGTGGGTTCAAACCACAAGTCCTAGCCCAGGTATTGAAAATTGACCGACGTTAGGTTGGCTCAGGATCTTCAGAACCAACAAGACAACAGAGGAAATGTACATATCATCCTGAGTTAAGGGACCTTTCCAGGTCACGAAGCCACCCCTCAGACAGGCCTACGAGAGCGAGGAGTGGAGACACCCACGTACGTGGCCCACGAGACAACGTCCTTGAGGAGACTATCTGCACACGAGAACATTGACGACACAGCTCGTGCTGACATGTACAAGTCGAACATAGGTCGTGTGACCAGCGTAAACAGCTACACCTTGCCCATCTTGCAGAATGTTAGGCTCAGCGCTACTCGCGGCACTATCCACGGTGCAAGTGTAGATGGGTGGAATTTTCTCAAGGGTTAAAATACGAAAATACAATGAGAAGAGCAGTTCTTGTATTTCTGAGACCGAGATCAGATGCCTTTCCACTTCTCCAGATGGTCCTATTTATAGGGGCCTCGGGCTCTGCTTCCTGGGCGGCTACTGTTGTTTGTCAGTTATCTTCGGGTTTCGACTCACTTTTTAATGATGATTTTGACAGCTTGCTTCCTTGTTTCCCGCGCCTGTCTTTTCGGCTTCTTTTAGACTGACCGATGATTTTCTTTCTGATCTGACAGGACGATCTATGAACCTACCGACTTGTAAATATTTAAGATTTCAGATCGGTTTTGCCCCGAGATCGATCTGTGCTGATGTCTGTGCTTGGGGTCGTACCGAACCCTTCCTATAACAGCAAGTAAAATTGATTATTGATGCTAATAAAGACAAGGAAAGATATAATTGTATTTTCCATCTAGAAAAACAACCAATGATGTAATGGCAAAGTCATACAATTAAATTAATTTTTTTATCAGAGTTTCAAATGTGAAGGACTGATGATATATAGGGGAAAGATGAGCTAGTAATTTTCGGCAGTCAAAGAGAAGAATTCTTTCGCAAGCTAAAGTAATCCTCCACGAAATGTGTGATAACCATAACCTTCCTAGAAAAAAAAATCGAAAATACATTGCTGATTATATAAAGAGAAAAAGCAAGAGATATAGTGAGTAGACTTCATTAATATATTGGCAAGGGAGGAGAAACATGCAAGATGAAATTGAAATGCATGAAGAGA
>OVBB01003157.1:0-10143 GCA_900406415.1 Isatis lusitanica
ATGGGGTTTAAGCACGACTTAAGCTTCGTTCACGCCCAGATCTTCGAGTTTACCTAATACCAACGTAAACCAGTCGTTTTGGGTGGCAGTCTTAGCTGGAAACGGTCAAGATCCAAATCTACAAATTTAGAAATCGAAAATTATAGATTTTTTTTGATGAAAATGGAAAGGAAATGGAAGGAAATGAAGTTTTGAGTGAAGTGTTGAGTATTTAGTGATCTATAAACAATGTGTAGAAGCATTGATGAGCTTAGTTTTGGTTGTTAATGGTGGTTGAGAAAATGGAAGAAGATGACATTTTTGTAAATAAGTGTTTTGACTGAGGATGGTTTAGTATTTGTGTAATCCGAAAATAATAAAAATTTAAAACAGGAAATTGCAATTTTGTAGATAGTTTGGTTTTTTAGGTTTAAGTTAGAAAAAAAATAACAAAAGAGGAGAGATGAAAAGAGGGGTATAGTTTNATATTTGTGTAATCCGAAAATAATAAAAATTTAAAACAGGAAATTGCAATTTTGTAGATAGTTTGGTTTTTTAGGTTAAAGTTAGAAAAAAAATAACAAAAGAGGAGAGATGAAAAGAGGGGTATAGTTTTGCATTTGACTTCTTCTTTGAGGTCAAAATTGCAACTACCCCAAAAAAAATTGATAGTTGTCAAAAAGTACAATATAGTAAATTTGTAAACAAGAAAAAGGAAATACTTTTCTTTATTTTGTAAAAACGTTCTTAATATACAAATAATTACTAGGTGATTCTCCCATGCCATGCACTGGTATGAACATTTACGAAATAACTTAATTAAAATTATTGGTTAATGTTATCTTTTATTTATTTATAAGTTTCTATTTTTTTTTCAACTATATGTATTCATATAAATAGAAGATTGTTTGAAATAATTTTAAGATGTTATATATCTTATTAAACATATATTTGTATAAGAATTTAGATAGATACTGTTATTCATCTTTAGATTTATGGCATATATTCTTTTGAATTGAAATACAATTAATTTTGGTTCTATTTTTGCTAAACTCGGGTCGGTTTTTCATCTTAAATTTGTAAAGCTATTTTTGTAAAATAATCTATTGATATATCTTGTTTTGAAACGTCATGCATGTATATGGATATTTACAAAAATAAATATCTCATAATAATTAGTTAACATTCACTTTTATTTGTTTATACTTCAAAACTTTCATGTAATTTATATGTACGAAAAAGAAACGAAATATTATTTTTTTATTTATGTTGTTATCTTAATTAAACATGTGATTTCATGTATAAAACAATTTGGTTAGTCCAGTTCTTGTTTCTTTAGTTATTTATTTATATTTATAAATCAATTTTCGTAAAATTCTATATAATATTATATGTTATTGGAAATAAAAATAAAAAACAAATACTTAAATGTTGATCGTTTCTTTGCATAAATGAATCAAACTGATAGTTTGTTGAAAATTTATGAACATACTGTCAGAATTATTTATTTTGAATTAACGTTTATATATATATATATATATATATAAGCTATTTGGAATAACTTTAATGTTCTTAATGTTTCTTAAGTAACATTTTTAACGTTTTTAGATATTTAAAATGTTTTTAATGTTTCCAAATACCTCTGGTTTATTCATTATCATCCCAGTTTTGAATTATTTAAAATCTTGATATTTGGAATCATAATATTTAAAATTGTTTTAAAGTTATTTCTTTTTAATATGATTTAAAAACACTTTCCTTTTTGGAATTAACGTTTCTATATCTAACAAAAATATTTCTTATATTCCAAAGTTATCTTATTTTTAAATATGATTTAAAAAAAAACTTTTCTTTTTGTCACTTTCGTTTAATATATATATGAAAAAATTATTTCCCTTTATTAATGTGATTTTGAAACGAAAAATGCTAAAAATAAAATAAAATTTAAAAGTTATAGTAATGATAATTATTTTAAAATTATTTCCTCTTTAATATGATTTTAGAAAATGGCTTTACTTTTTTGGATTTTTTGGAATTAAGATTTTTATATCTAATAAAAATATTTCTGTATTTGAAAGTTATTTCTTTTTTGATATGATAAGTTAAAAAACTTTTCCTTTTTACTAATTTTCGTTTTCTTATATCTATAAGAAAATATTGTATGTTTAAACTATTTCCTTTTATTAATGTGATTTTCCAAAAAATTCATTAAACAAAAAACTATATTAAAAGGTTTTAGTAATAACAAACTAATATAATAATTATAATTCATTAAGGGTATCTCTTTAATCGACCTCGTGGGAATTAATGTGAGCGCGACACGTAAAAAACCGACTTCTCAAATAATATTATAGAGATTTTATAAAAGTAAATTAAAAGATAAAACTTTCTTTTACTAAAAATAAATCAATTTAGAAAATAATTTTTTTCTCATTAAAAATACGACTGTAATTAACCATGGTGAGAATCAACGTGAGGGCGACAGATATACATGTGACTTATNAATAATTTTTTTCTCATTAAAAATACGACTGTTATTAACCATGGTGAGAATCAACGTGAGGGCGACAGATATACATGTGACTTATTAAATAATGTTAAATGAATAATGTTATATATATATATATATATAAGCAAGTTTAAGCTCACCACAATTAATGTGAATCATATACGCAAATTTAATTTAGAAAGATCTTAGAATATAGCACTAACTAGACCAAAATTGAGTTAATTATATGGCGCAGTTCACGACGGTACGTAATGTGCTGTTAATATGAATCGAATCAACCACAAGTATATTTAAATCGATACATATAAGATCACAGACATGACAACATTAAAAAAACGAATACTAAAATAAAGATACACAAAGTCAATGTCGTGCCCACAGTTCTTGGTCTCGGATCCCGAATATACGGTTCGGGTACCACTAAGTATACCACATCACAAAGACACGTCACGATAACTATGGGAGTCGGAAGTCGCACAGCTAAATTTAGAAAATTCAAATTTAAAGATTCAGAAAAAGCCCAAAAAAATGTTCGTAAAAACAAAATTTTTGACTTTTTGTCGAATTAATCTTTTTCTAAAATATTCATAAGAAATTAGTCTAATATCTAAAACGTAAAATACAAGAAATAAAGATGGATTAAAAGTTAGCACAATGATGTTTATTTATACTAAGTTGACCTAAAAGATAGAGGTCTGAACCCCCAAATGGAATTTTGACCTCTTCTGACCCGACCATCGAGTTCTCTACTTCCAATTCAGTTCTTTTCTATCTTGTGTCTTCAATTTAATCCTGCTTTTGGTTTAGTCTCGGTTTATTGTCTTGACTTAGTTTTTATATGTCAACTTCTAGACGGTTTTGTTTTACCATAACAACACGAAGTTTCTGTAAAACAGCACGATGTTTTATGAAAACAATAAGATTTTGCGGAAGAAATCTCTTACGTTATTGCGGAAGAGTTCGCATAATAGCATTCACCAAAAAATAAAACAATGAAAAGCAGAACAAAACAACAAGATCACTAGTCTTTGGTACAAAAAAGATCAACACGCTGGCAATTTGGAAGATAGCAGTCCTCCTGAAAACCAAGGTCAATCCATTGTGATGGGTGCACCTTAAGAATGCAAAGTTCTTGGTGGATTTGAATGATCCGTTTTTTTATTTGATTAAGTTTTTTTGCCCAAAATCATATTTTTGCGATGAAGTTGCTTATATATGGATACTATCTGAAGATACACTAAAGATCAAGAGACTATAGGCGTGGAAAAATCTCGATAAAAAGATCTATATCAGTTCAAATTTTTTCCTTGGCAACATATTCCTTGGTGATAGACTGCTCACAAAGCGGTAATTGATGAATCAAACCACAAGAGATAAAAATCATGGTGCGAAAACCATGTGGACACTTCAAAATTTCTATAGCATGTTTTTCAGTGTGGTCCTCAACAGTGGATACAATCCTGAGAAAAGTATTAGAAATTTTTTTCCATTTTTCTCCTCATTATTAGAATTTGTTGCCTTGAGCGAAGAATGGAGGCGATGAGTGTGAAAGGCAACTAACAAGGATTTAATACACATGCAAGAAGATGTCGTGATAATTGAAAGAAGAAAGTCGATCTTTGATTGATCTTCCATACTAATCGAGATATTAAGTATCGTCTTAATGATCCCCAAAATAAAGGAAACCAAACAACGAGACGTGAATGACCTCAAACAAGGTTTACTACATCATAAAAGAGGCGCGAGGGCTGTCACTTAAACAAAGAAAACAAATCCCCCTTTTTAACAAGAATAACCACAGCTCGCTATGGCGGTAAAGATGACTTGGAGGAGGACACTCCTTCAATCACTCTGTCCCCGGAAGAAGAATCGTCATCCGATTCCTCCTCTCTCGCCTTATCACTTCGAGCTTTAGACTCCCAGATGAATTTGACCAAGCATTCACGGAACAGAGCGATCAAACCTAATCCTTTTGCTTCCCGTTGCGAGGGATGTGACTCTAGGTTTCATATTTTCTTCTCCCACTTCATGATCTTCCTTTCAAGAGCCTTCCTAAGTCCCAAATCTTGATGCTTAAGACAGGAGAATCGGTGCTCATCAGCAATCTGACAAGAAAAAGAATAAAAAAGGTTCTCATGAAGTAGTACAAGGAAGCTATGGACGAATGAAATTTCTTTACCTTTTCGATGAAGTCGTAGCATATCTTTTTATCTTCACCATCCAGATAGTGAATGAAAAAAAGAGGGTGAACTTGCATTTATCACAAGATCAAAATGGATATATATACACATGTTTGTACTAAGTTTTAAATCATCCAATCCTGAGTGTTAGAGCTTTTGTATTATAAGACGCTAAACATTTACGAGAATTCTTGTACTTCAGAAAAAATCACTTAATAAAAATATCTTTTCAATTTCGGTTCTTGAGTTCTTACAAAATAGAGTTTTAGAACCCCCATTTATTTTAAGTTTTGATTGTGTTAGTTTCGATTCTCACAAAAATCAAGTTCGATATCGATAAAGACACCTCCTATAATGACACCTCCTTTCTCCTCAAACCATCAAGAAAACCCTATACGAACTACTCGCTAAAAGTCTCAAAATCTATGAGGATGAGACACCCTTTCATAGTCAAACTAAAGAAAAGGAAAAGGCGATAATAAATAAAAGCTTGAAATAAACCTTAAGTAAGTACTGAATATTAGACAAGCATAACAACTTAACAAGGTTTAAGCTTCCGACAGCTTTCTAATGGCATAAATAAATTTTAACAAAAACGGAAACAAAACAAAAAAGAGAATGACTGAAAATGAAAAACGACATCTTTTGTGGTGAGGGTAAGATAGCTTTAGGCCCGAATGAAAAACCCTACCTGGACCACTTTTTGGCGGTGTGATGAGCTGGATTCTTCGTGTAGTGATAGGCGTGGTATGGAGAACAGCAGTAAGGATTCACATCGCATCGGGAGGAACATCAGGGGTGGCGTTTCTCAATGTGCAATCTTCGTGTTGTTCTGCACCAGGCTGAGACAATTGTGATTGGTCGATGTACAAACTTGGGGGGCACTGCATTGGGTTCTTCATGTTGTGTTTTCGCGGATGTGCAAAATCAAGGAGTTTTTGCACCGGATCAATCTTGTTGTGCGTGCCTGTGTCTTTCTGAGAGCATTTTTCCTTGACCTACTTCCTCCAGAATTGTTTCTTCTGCCTGGCTAATCCTTCTAGACTTCTTTGTTAGCGTAAAGACACCCCACAAATATAATAAAATGCAGAATCATAGTCTAATGCAATCTAAGTCTAAAATGCAGTGAAAACTTAAGATAATATACAAAAATACATCATAACTACATGAAAATGCTCATAAATGAGATGTGAAATGCAAAGACATCAGTAAGTCTGTTAGACCTCTGCTCCTATTTATTGTACCCCTTGGAAAACAGAGGAAATTCAAGAAAAAAGTGAGAGTTCAATATTATCTCAAGTAAATATAAAATTAAAATGGCTTAATCAATCTCAAGATCGCAATGGTGCCAAAACTCATCTAATCTGGGTGACTAACACACTAGAAATTGTAAGTATCTACTTAATCTAAGTGCAATTAAAGATAAATTAAGGATTCTAATGTTAGCTACTATCTAACAACCTAGCAAGTTACTAAAGAAAGCAAAGAAAGCAGGATTAAAGACCAACACAAGGTAAAAGAATGTAAAGACAAGTCTAATTCAAATACTATAAGGAAATAGGCATTTGTGTGAAGGTTATTGACTTTGGATGATGAACTGTTAATCATCTATGTTAATTCAATAATTTACATTCTAATTATTTGGCCTAATATCACTAATTTAAGCTAATCCACTTCCATGAACTAATCATATGCTAATCAAGTAATTAACATCAAATTTCATCGGAGGTCACATGAATAAAATGCATTTAAACAGGTCTGAATAGTCACTAAATACCATAGACATTAAGTTCCATTCACTACACATGTCAAGCATTAAAATGTTTCATTCAAGCATTTTATCAAAAACTTTCAATGCATGATAAGATCTAACATCTAGATTATGAGAGATCACGTCAAATCTCGCATTTAACAAAACCAAGAAGCAAGGATTCTTCTAAATTAATCCATAAGCACCACTAATTAATATATATAATCATCTTAATCTACTTAACTCAAAAGTTTAACTGGTATCTTCTCACTAATCATCTTAAAATACACCAGAATCCATGATATATGTGTGAATAATCAAGAGATTAAAAAATATTTTTTTTTAAAGGAAAAAAAATACCATAAGAGAAAATTGCATTAAACAATGTTTAATAAAAAATAGTAGGTGTAATCACGAGATTAAATATGATCATAAAACTAAGCTTAACACCTAGGTATTTAAAAGTGATTCGCGCTAACCCAAGAAAACTGGACCAACCTAGGAAAAACTGGATAGAAGAGACAAAATCAATCATAGCTGATCAACTCCAAATTGCATCGCACTTTTAGACCACTGCAGCTTGGTGCACCTGCTGTCCCTGGCCGTTGTGGCTTTAAAAGTCTGCTTCTCCCACAACAACTTGCTGACCCGCCTAAATGTCCTAGTTGTATGTGGCACACAAATTTTAGCGGGCTGCAGACTCTGCTGCGCAAACCGGCTGGGGCACTTGGTGAAATTCTTTTATATCATGAATCTACAGTAAGTTGGTCACAACTCATAGAATACAGCTCCAGATGACCTGAAACAACCTTCACTAGAAAGCTTATTCAAATTTTTGTGTTTTTCAAGAAGTTACCACTTCTTGAAACTTCATCAGAGTCAGATGAAATCTTTAAACCTTCATCTGAGTCAATATTTTAGGCATAACTTCTGGATCCTACATATCATCAACATTCACATCCTCCAAATGCTCTCAAAACTCTACAATAGCACCCCTTAGACCTAATATAGAGAAATGAGTGACTTTACAACCTTTGAATACCTAAATGCAAGTAAAACTGACAAAAATATTATAAAAGAGATAGTTAAAATCATTAAAAACTCTAAATATCACAATGTAAACTAATTTATTTTAACAATAAAACAATTTGAAATTAACTTAGAATACACAAAATATAGATAGTAAATTTCTATAAATGAATAAGAGACTTCTAAAACCATATTTAAATATTATATTAGCTAAAAATTATAATTGATCATTAAATATAGATATATATATATATATATATTTTTATTTAATAAATTATGTAAAACTATTCTTGTCTATAAATTTTTATTAAAAATTACTAAATTTTGTAATATATAATCACACCTATTTAATGCTATGAAGGTATACTTTAAACAGAAATTTTGTAATATATAATCATTCCTATTCCTTGCAAAAGAGTATTGGTGGCATATGAAGGTATACTTTTAACAGAGATAATAAATGGTAAACAACACTTGGAACTATTTAATGCAGTATTATTTGGAACACAGACAAAATGCGATAACATTCATTATAATTAGCATAATTATGAGATAAGAGAACTTTGCCCAAAAAACAAATATGAGATAAGAGCACTATTTACAGCAACATATAAACCATAACCCCAAAATATAAACCATAAACCCTAAACTCTAAACCAAAAACTAAACCTTAATCCAATGATTAATGAACCTAACTATAATATAAATCTTAAACCTTATGTCCTAAACCCTAAACCATAAACCAAAAAGTAAACTCAAAATCGAAGATTAGTGAACCCAACTATAATATAAACCTTAAACCCTATACCAAAAAATTCAAACCTTAGAACCAAAGATTAGTGAACTCAACTGTATTCTAATGAAATTAAAACATAATTGAATATTTGCATATTAATTATTTTATATGTTGATGTAAACTTGTATATGTTGATACAAATCTGCATATGTTGATAAAAAATGTTTAAATATAAATCATGTAGAAATATTATTCATCTTCTTCATACAAGTTGTTGATTTTTTTTAAAAAACTTTCATGTCAAAAGCGGCAATTAGAGCAATCGTGGAGAGAACTAGAGCACCAGCAAAAAATAAGCTTAAACCCGATTCATTGAAAAGATATTGAGAGAAGCATGACGGTGAGTGATCTTGTGACTACGAAAGATAATGGAGATGAAAAACTCAGTGGTGTTTATGAAGAATATGAACATTTACAAAGAGAGAAATGGGTTTATAACTTTTCGAGAGGACGGGTTTGAGTTGAAATAAACGAGGGTTGAGTAATGGTTTGATCTGACTAATCTCACGAGAATTTTTTAAAAAGTTGTAAGAAGTTAAAATGCCATTGATCGTTATTTTTTGGGGTAAATGGTATTTTCACACAGGAAAAAGATTATAAATTATGTAANCCATCATTATAGGTGATTCTTAATGAGTATCTTAGCCAATTAAATGATTAAAATTAAATAGAAAATGGGTTAAAACAGAAGAAGTGATTCTTATTTAAGCATAAGAAGAAACCACTTCTTAGCTTACATCAAAGCTTTTTCTCTCTTTCTTTCCACCATTCCTTTCTCTCTCCTAAAATAATCAATTAAATAATCATTAAGAATTTTTAATCTGTTTCTCCTATAATGATGCTCTAAGAAGTTAAAATGCCATTGATCGTTACTTTTTGGGGTAAATGGTATTTTCACACAGGAAAAAGATTATAAATTATGTAAATTAAACATAAAACTGGGTTCTAAAAAATTTGACCGAAAGTCCAAAGTCATGTGTTATAATCATTCTATCTCTTTTATCATTAAAAATGTGTATTGTGTATAATGCTTTCAGGCCTATTCACATGGATTATTATTCAACTTCTTGTGGATCACTAGATAATAAAATATATCAAGAAATACGTGGACGTGAACTTCCCTGGGTCAATAAATAGCAATGCAATTTCGAAATATAGATCACCGTGGCAATCAATACTTTCTCAGGTCAGCTCTCTCAACACTCTCTCACTCTCTCACATTTAGTTATAGTTTGTATAGGACTTAATTATATTCGTAATACAGGTTATAATATTCGTAAAATTGATCAAGCGCAAGCAAAAGAGATGGCCCAAATACTGGAAGCAGTGGTCGATGAACTAGGAAATGTTCTACACTCCCTTGGAGGCCACGGTTCGTCCGCATCTCCTCCTCAATTGCTTGGAAAGTGGATTAAGGTAGTAAAAATGAATTTTACTTTTAAACACATACACAACATAACTAAATCAGAATCTTATTGGTAATAGGAGAAAATTATATTATAATAATTAATGACAAGAAGAAAAAGAATAAGTAGCCGTAAGCAGCAGAAATAGTATATTTTTATTAATTTTATACATTTTAATTATCGATTAAGCACTGAATAATTTATATATAAAATTATTATTATAAATATTATAGACATTATATCTATATTTATATTGACAATATATTTCCTTAATATTATTATTTTTTGGTTGAAAAATATGTTTTCATATTTATTAACATTTATTTATTAAGTTTAAACTTAAAAATACTATTTTAAAAATGGAAATATATAATTTTAATGGTAAAACTTAACTTTAAGAATGTAAAATTTTAAATAAGGTTATTTTTAAATATTTATTAAAAATAATGAGAGCTTTTCCAAAATGACCTCATCTATTTGGTCAATTGCAAAAG
>OVBB01003158.1:0-10142 GCA_900406415.1 Isatis lusitanica
ACGATGGGCTTTTAGACTCATTTGATTTTGAATCATTTGAGAAGTGTGAATTCTGCTTATTGGGCAAGATGACAAAGACCCCTTTCAACAAATTCAATGAAAGGGTCGGTGACTTGTTGGGCCTCATACATACTGATGTGTGCGGCCCAATGAGCATTAGTGCTAGAGGAAATTTTCAGTACTTCATCACATTTACTGATGACTTCAATAGATACGGTTATGTCTATCTAATGAGACATAAATCAGAATCCTTTGAAAAGTTCAAAGAGTTGCAGAATGAAGTACAGAACCAACTTGGCAAAAGTATCAAAGCTCTTCGATCAGATCGCGGAGGTGAGTACTTAAGCCAAGAGTTCAGTGATCATCTGAGTGATTGTGGAATTGTTTCACAACTCACTCCTCCTGGAACACCTCAGTGGAACAGTGTGTCTGAAAGGAGGAATCAGACTTTATTAAATATGGTCCGATCGATGATGAGTCAAGTAGATCTTCCATTATCCTTCTGGGGATACGTATGCCTTTACGCTGAACAGAGTTCCATCAAAATCAGTTGAAAAGACGCCATATGAGATGTGGATTGGAAAAATTACAAGTTTGTATTTTCTTAAAATTTTGGGTTTTGAAGCTTATGTGAAGTGATTGATATCTGATAAGCTTTCACCCAAATTTGATAAGTGCTACTTCGTTGGTTATCCTAAGGAAACCAAGGCTTACTACTTTTACAACCGATCCAAGAACAAAGTGTTTATTGCTTGGAACTGTGTTTTTCTTGAGAGATAATTTCTTTCCAAGAAGAACAGTGGGAGTAAAGTACAGCTCGAAGAAATTCGAGAATCACAGGAGCCTGCTCAACCTGTCCAGGAAGAGCAGCGGCTGGATCTACAAAGAGTTGTAGAATCCGCGCCTGTGGTGCCTGAAGTTCGGAGATCCAAAAGGATCTGTCACGAGCCCGAGAGATATGGATTTCTTGTGACTAATTGTCATGATCTCTTGATCATTGACAGTGACGAACCTGTGACTTTCGAAGAAGCAATGATGGGCCCTGACTCCGAAATGGGTTCCATGTCACAAAACCAAGTATGGACTTTGGGTGATTTACCTGATGGTGTAAAAGCCATTGAGTGTAAATGGGTCTTCAAGAAGAAGATTGATGTGAATTGAAACGTTCAGATTTACAAAGCTAGGTTGGTGGCAAAAGGTTTCAAACAAGTTCAAGGTGTTGACTATGATGAAACCTATTCCCCAGTCGCTATGCTTAAATCTATTCGGATTCTCCTAGCAACAGCCGCTCATCATGATTATGAGATTTGGCAAATGGATATGAAAACAGCTTTCCTTAACGGGATTCTGGAAGAGGATGTGTACATGACACAACCTCCAGGTTTCATTGATCCTAATGCTGCTGGGAAGGTATGCAAGCTTCATAAGTCCATCTATGGATTGAAGCAAGCATCTCGGAGTTGGAACCTTCGTTTTGATGAAGCAGTTAAAAAGTTTAACTTCATCAGAAACGAAGAGGAACCTTGCGTTTACAAGAAGACTAGTGGGAGCGCAGTTGCATTTCTCGTACTGTATGTAGATGACATACTTCTCATTGGAGACGATATTCCATTACTTCTGTCTGTAGAAGATTGGCTCGGAAGTTGTTTCTCGATGAAAGACATGGGCGAAGCCGCCTATATTCTTGGAATAAGAATCTATAGAGATAGATCAAAGAGGCTGATTGGACTGTGCCAGGACACTTATATCGATAAGGTTCTACACAGGTTCAATATAAATGATTCCAAGAACGGCTTGCTTCCGATGTCTCATGGCATTAATCTCAGCAAGAAGCAGTGTCCTTCGACACCTGCTGAGCGAGAGCACATGAGTAGGATTCCATTTGCTTCTGCGATCGGATCCATCATGTATGCCATGCTCTGTACTCGTTCAGATGTTGCTTGTGAGTCACTGGACTGCCGTCAAGACAATCCTGAAGTATTTGAGAAATACTAAGGATAAGTTCTTAGTGTACGGAGGAAGTGATGAGCTTGTAATGAGTGGCTATACGGACACTAGTTTTCAGACAGATAAAGACGATTTCCGATCACAATCTGGTTACGTCTTCTGTCTAAATGGAGGTGCAGTCAGTTGGAAGATTTCCAAGCAAACCACCGTGACGGACTCCACGACCGAGGCTGAATACATCGCTGCTTCAGAAGAGGCGAAGGAGGCTGTTTGGATTAGGAAGTTCATTATTGAGCTCGGTGTGATTCCTAGCATTTCTGAACCTGTGGCTTTGTTTTGTGACAACAATGGAGCCATAGCTCAGGCAAAGGAGCCCAGATCACACAAGAAATCCAAACACATAGAGAGGAGATATCATCTGATTTGTGATATCATTGAAAGAGGTGATGTGAAGATCAGCAGAGTTCCGACAGACGAGAATGTCGCTGATCCTCTGACTAAGCCACTCCCACGACCTAAGCATGATATGCTACTGCTATAGGCATTAGATTTCTCAAGTAGTAATCTTGTTTTTAGTGGGAGTTATCTTATTTATGTTTTGATGTTCATGTTAACATACATTTGGTTATGTTTTATTTAATGAAATTGTTTCAGTATTATTTAGTTATTTTATTAAATAATAGTCCAAAAGTAATTTATGGCATTCTTATAGATCATCAAATAAGTGATTTGATCATGAAACTCTATAAGTGATAGATGACATAAATTATGTCTCCATAGTCGAGGTTATTAAAGTTGGACATTAATAACCGCGAGAGACTAGTATGTGAGGTGACTGATGACTAAGTTTCATGGAGTCATTAATAGGAGTATTAAAGTCAATCACATAGATATGTGTTAGAGAACACATGATCGGACTTGACCCGCTAATGAGAACTCTACAAGTTTGTTATATGAGTGTCATAAGAGTTTCTCATTGCGACTATAGAGTATAGTCCTTAGACCTGAGTTCATCATGTTTTCTTTCATATGAATTGGTATGTTTTGACCTTGTCAAACGTCAGCCGAAAATATTGACTATAAAGACATTGATTGGACATATAATGAAGTGTGTATGGAAAAGGGATGGAACAAGATGGAATTTGTCCCTCCCATATAACGGGAGATAAATATCTATGGGCCTATCGAAGATTTGATACTGAAAATGTGTGGCCGCGCTCAAACGAGTTGAATGTCAATTGTTTGTTTTTCATCAGTATAAATCGGAGTTCGATAAACATGGTCTGGTTGATTAAGGATGACACGAGTTCTTGCCTTATGCCAGATCAAGATATAGAGACAAAGGGATTAGCGGAATAATTGAATCCAATACAAGTGGGAGACTGAAGGGAATGTCCTGAAATCATACTTGTATTTGCTATAGTAGAGTCGTGATGTCGAGATAAGACAATCATATGATATTGGACGGTTATAATGTTTTGCTAGAAGCCGCTTATAACTTATGAGTTATGAACTCATTATCATTATCATATGAACCTATAGGGTCGCACACCTAAGCAAACTGGATAATATAAATTGGGTTTAATCATTAGAAGNACCTATAGAAGTCGCACACCTAAGCAAACTGGATAATATAAATTGGGTTTAATCATTAGAAGTAATGATAGGATCAATGTATATAAGATATACATCGATATCGAGTTTCTGTGAAGGTGTCGATCGACACCAACGGTTAGTGTCGATCGACACCACTCAGGATCAGAAACCGGATTTTGATTTAATTTAAATCAAGTCGGTTCGGTCCATAGGCCAACTAGGTTTCTCATGTCCCCTATATATAAGATATAGGGCACGACTTTGAGACACACAGAAGTTCCTGGCCGTCACAGAAACGCAGAGAGAATCCCAAGGCGAATCGTTCGCAAAGGCACTAGCATCCCTGTCGTCCAGTTTGTGTGCGTGTGGACTTTTGTAGAGGCGCAGCAATTGAGGCGCTTCTTATCTCGAATTCCTGACAACCTTCTGCTGCTCAATCTCCAGGTTTTTCGAGATCTCCTTTTAGATTCAATTGGCACTTGATCTTGGCTTAGAGTTTGTTCTAGGGCTGTTTTAATATGATTAAAACCTGTACAAATTCCTTCCGTAAGGACTTCTCGACGTCACACATCGCTAAGACGAGCTCTCGAGACCCTGTATTACTTAGTATAAATACACATCTTTGTACTCACTTTCAAATCATTCATACTTCTCGTACTTTACAGCTTAGACTTTAGTCTTGCCCTTTGGCTTACGAACGTTGTACGAATATTCCTATTCGACAACAAGTCAATAAAATTCTTTTACGATCTCTTTTCTCGAGTTCTTCCCATAAATCTCGGAATCCCCCAATTTACTTTACGAAATCAATTGTGTGAATTTCGGTATCCCAGAGTTTGGGGCTAGAAGGAGGGGGGTGAGAAATTTTCTTACTCTTAAGAACGAGAGATCATGATATCGGATAGAATGACTATCGAGGGGGTTGGAGTCTAAGAAGAGACTGATGAAGTAGAGGTGAACCCAAAGCCGCATATTGCAGGCGGCACGAGTGTAGGTGAAACTCTAATGGCAGAGCAAAGCAGTGGGACGGAGATCCCACGAGCAGAAGTCAATAAGATAATCATAGGCCCTCGACCTTTCTGAGATAATGTCGCATCGATAAAAGCTTCCCATCGAAAAGGTAAGGCGAGAACCGATCGGCAGGATACGAAGAAGAGAAAGGTGTTGCAGTCACCTTCAAAGAAGTGGACACACCAGGGATTGATCGACCCCACAATGTTCCTCTTGTGATCGAGCTAATCATAGAAGATCACGACGTTTCTCGAATACTGATCGACACCGGGAGTATTGTGAACCTCATGTTCAAAGAAACACTATCAAAAATGGAGATCTGCATGTCAAGATTGTTGGAAATCCCAGGGCTATTGACTGTTTTCTCTTGAAACATATCAATGACCTTAGGAAAGATTAACCTGTCCGCTCAGACGGACGGAGGCGCGAGAAGCATAGGATTCTCGGAGGCTGATCACCCGACAATCTACAACGCGACCATGAGAACACCATGGCTGAACGTGGTGAAGGCGGTCCCGTCCACCTATCAGCAATGCCTAAAGTTTCCAACCTCGGATGGGATCAAAACCATTTGGGGGAGACAAAGACAGTCACGGGCTTGCCTCGTGACAGAACACAAGCTCTGAAAACCGGCAACAAAGACGAAATGCGCAAAAGAAAAGCAACATGAGAAGGCGGAGAAGGAGCTAACTAAGTTACTCCATCAGATGCAAATAGACAAAAACCAGGAGAAGGAGAAGCAGCCCACATGCAAACAGTCGTCTCAGTTTGCATCGATGAAACGGACTCAGAAAGGTGCGTGGAAATCAGTGCTAAACTCGAAGACCCGATAAAGGTCAAACTGGTTGCATGTCTCAAGGAGAACATCAATACGTTCTCCTTGGCCGCAGAGGACATGCCCAACATCCACATCAACATCGCTTGCCAGGATTTGAACGAAGACCCAACGTTCAAGCACGTGAAGCAAAAGAGGCGTAAGCTTGGGCGAGAGCAAGCCAAAGCTGTGAACGACGAGTTAGATCGCCTGCTCAAGGTCGGATCAATCACCGAAGTCAAATATCTGGAGTGGCTTGCATGTCCCGAGCGGAACTCATGTCTTTCAGCTCCGCAGCACCAAGGTTGAATGCGCCGAGCTGAATTCATAGCTTTCAGCTCGGCACCTTCAAGGCCAAAGCGTACCGAGCTGAATCTGTGACATTCAGCTCGGCACCTTCACATCCGAGCCAAGACTTTGACTTCTGAAATAGTTGATCAACATTCATAAGCTGACTTCTTCCGATCGTTATAATTCATCTTCGTATTTTTCGAGAAGGATTACGGAAACTCGGAGCGGAAAATACGTTTCGAACGAAAAATCCAAAATAAAAAACTAACTCTTTTTGTCTTCGCAGGTTCCTTCCGAAACATCCTGCCATTTTCGTAAAACTTCATGTCGTTCAACGGAAAACTTTGTGTTGTTCAAGATATACGAAAACATCGAGGATTCTAAGTATAAAATCGAAATCAAGACATCAAGTCACTATTAAACCGAATGAAGGACTAAACCGAAGGCATAAAGACAAGCTGGGCCGAAATACGTAATCGGGCCGGATTGGAGGAGACAAGTTCGTGGGCCGCGCCGTCCTAGGTTAATGTCAGCTGCTAGAAGGACTTCTCGACATCCCAAATTGCTAAGACAAGCTCTCGAGACACTAGACTACTTAGTATAAATACATATCTACTCACTTTCAAATCATCTCCACTTCTTGTACTTTAAGGCTTAGGTTTAGCCTTGCACTTTGGCTTACGCACATTGTACAGAAAGTCGTATTCGACAACAAGTCAATAAAATTGTTTTACAATCTCTTTTCTCGAGTTCTTCCCAGACGTCTCGGAATCCCCCGATTTACTTTACGAACTCGATTGTATGAATTTCGGTTCCCACATTAGTTATAACATAATCGACAATTTAATATTTTTTCATATATTTCATTTTTCAGAACTAAAAAAATGGGCATTTGCTACAATGACCTTTGTAGATTTTAATTCCAAACATTACCCTTTGCCAAAAAAAATGGGAAAATGACCATTTCATTTGAAAAGGTTGAACACCATTTTTCAAAGGAATGAGTCATTTTGGCAATTTTGACAATCAGGGGGTCATGTTTTGGATGAAAGTCTTCAAAAGAGTAATTTCATAGTATTCCCTCTTATAAGAATTATTAATAATTATGAAAATACTAAAATAAATTATTAAATTAAATTTTGATTTAGAAAATAAAAAAATGAAAATTCAATATATATATATAT
This sequence comes from Isatis lusitanica, assembly GCA_900406415.1. Taxonomy (NCBI): domain Eukaryota; kingdom Viridiplantae; phylum Streptophyta; class Magnoliopsida; order Brassicales; family Brassicaceae; genus Isatis; species Isatis lusitanica. Next base: position 6,844 of record OVBB01003158.1, read on the forward strand.
ATGATATATATATACATATATGATATATATATATATATATATCATCAACATAGTTAAATTCTTAAATAAAATAGTAGATGTAAATAAAATAACTCAGTACACAAATCATTTATAATTTAGCACTAGATATAAATACTTATTTTTAAAAAAATTATATATTATATTTTATTCAATATTTATGCTATTTGATAATATGATTGACTCCTTGGGTTAATATTTTCTAAAAAAATAATGTCTATTGTAGGGTTAAATATCAAACATGCAAAATATATACAACAGTGTGAAACCGTGGTTTCTTTTGCAACAACTTAAACACAAATAAAATTGAAACGACTCCGAAAGTGTGCTCAGTGGATCAGAAGCAACATGACTCATGCATGTCAGACATGATCGAGCACTCCGTGCTAGGTTATTCGTTTTTGTATGGGTTGATCTCATGATTAGGACGGTCGCAAATCTGTAAAAATTCTCCTTGCTCTTATGAACTCTTCTAAATGAATAGAAAATGCAGGCCAATTCATTGGGTCAGAAACCATCTTTACCTACTCTGAGCAATATGTTACGAATGTCACTTCTTTATAATGCATGAGGCTCATTCAGTACATAGCTCAAATGAAGGCTTCAAACTCTTTGTGCAATGGTGAGAGGCTACATCTAACATTTCATGCCCCATGAGTGACTTCGTACGTGCAAACTTTATAAATCAGCCTTGTCACGAGAAGACATCTTCCTGCTTCCAAGATCCATCGAGTTGACAAAGTCATCACTGGGGATCTCTAGTGGGAACACATATGATGTTCACCCTGTGCACACCTCTCGATACATTAGAATCCTCATCAATTTGTGCCACTTCCCACATTAATGCTTCTGTTTCCGCTTGTTGAATAATATCTCTAGAGTCTCTATCCATATTATTAAGAGACGATTGGGTAAACAATAAGATTTTCAACCCAAATTAGTTTTTCAACACGTTTTTTTCTGGGTCAAAACAATGTTAATATCTTACCCCGTTTCAGTCTCAGTATATCCTTACACACTCTTTTCCTTTTCATTTCATGCACAGTACCACATATACACTCTATTCCTCTTCACTAAATACAAGCAAACTATTCTCTCTCTTTTGACACATATCTCTCTACTTTGGTACTGTTTTGAAGAGGAAGGCAATGAAGACAGAGAAGATTTCCCACCTTCGACTCTGCAGCTTTCTCCACTAACATCACCTTTCCGGTGACTTCACCGATACAGAAGACAAGAACAGTGACGACGAAGAGAATTTCCTCGGTGGGCTGACTCACCGAATCGCTCTCTCAACTCAGCTGTAAGAAAAGTTTGAATTTCCAGCTTTCTCCCCTAACTTCACCTCTCTTGGTGACTCCCCGCAGTGACAAAGAATATGATTTCCTTGTTTGGCCTACTCTTGCTCCCTTAACTCAGTTCGAAGATATGTGGTATGAAGTCAACTATTATACAAGCTTTCATGCTACATGTTTTCTTACACATCTAACAAATTAACTAGTGAACTAAGAGTATATTTGCATGTTTATTTCTTTACGTACAATACTATTTATTTAATGTTATGTATTTTCTTACATGTGTAACAAGTTAATTGATAAACTACAAGTATATTTAGTTTTCATACTACGTGTTTTCTTGTACGTCTAAGAAATTAATTAGTGAACTACCGATATAAGTATATTTAGGGTGTTATTAATATATACATAGTAGCTTATTCATTTGTTCAGGTATGTCTTATAAAATGCTTTCATTGTAATTTATGATAGTAGAACGATAAAAGTTATATATATATAAACATGTATTATCACATGAGTTTGATTTGGTAATACACAAGCGACTTGTATATTATTCGTGCATAAATGAAATCGAGTAGACGTCCATATTAGAAAATGCACATGTATTCTCCAAAATAAATCTCTATCTATTTTATTTTTGACAATATTTGAATGTAAATATTATGTTGTGACAAGTCTTTTTATTTTCAGAAAATGAATATCCCTGAGTCGCTTCTGTTTATGTTTGGGAACTCATTGATGTTGGAGTATACTATTGCAAGCAATTTTAATAGAGGACAAAAACAATGTGATCTTGGAGAACATTGCTACAAACAATTTAATCTTGAAATTTGTAGTTACAGTGGACAATGTACACTCGTAAGTTATATGTTGGGTAAACCTGATTATTAGAGGGTAGTTCTTGGTAGGCAACTTCAAATTATTCTAAGTTTCATATGTGATAATGTACAAATATAAATATATGAATGTAAATGTTTCATGTCACAATGTCCATCTATACATAACACACCACATCCAATAATACATGTGTTAAACATTTAAGGGAAAAAAAGCTGAGATACCACATATATTAGGTGATATTACTTAAATCACACATAACTTTTGTAAATTACTGACGTTTTTTTTATACCCAGTGTGCCCTTATGTTACGTTGTAACAAAAACCGTAATTACGAGAATACCAGGGCCACGTAGGTAAAAAACGGGTGCCATGTAAGAAANTGTTTTTTTTATACCCAGTGTGCCCTTATGTTACGTTGTAACAAAAACCGTCATTACGAGAATACCAGGGCCACGTAGGTAAAAAACGGGTGCCATGTAAGAAACCGCTTATGTGTTTTTATGAACTCAGCCATAAAGCACCACCGCTGAGTTATGTTTACGTTTAGGCTGGCTTAATGTTGTGTTTTGGCTGAGTTAACATTGTCGGCGGACATATGAGTATCAAGCTGACTTAATAACATAAACCAGCCGTTGGTTACGACTGACTTACGAGATATTAGCGGACCTATGAGATATGGATCGACTTTCACACATAAGGCAGCCGTTAGAAAGGGCTGAGGTATGGAACGGTTGACTTATGATAATAAGTCAGCCGTAATGTGCGGCTGACTTATGAAAAATTAGGCTGAGTCTTGGGAAAGATACGGTTGGGTCATGTTTTCTNATTCAAAACTCAGCCGTAGTAAGGTTGAGTTGAAGGTTAACCCAACACTATTATGGCTGACTTACTTGTGAACACTAGTTATCGGAATACCATTTATTTGACGGCTGAATTATTTGACGACACGGCTGGCTAAAAATGTTCCATTCTATTTACGGCTGATTTATCGACGAAAGATTAATTACTAGAATACTACGAACAAAAGATTAATTACTAGAATACTACGCAACGTTATGACTGACTTACATTATATCGGATTTTCCATGTCATCAAATAGGATTTCCCATGTCATCAGATCCGATTTGCCATGTCATTATTAGGGTG
>OVBB01003160.1:0-10140 GCA_900406415.1 Isatis lusitanica
ATTGGAAAAATGTTCAACATCAACATAAACTCTGACTCAGAAGAGAAATTCAAAGACTTTGAAGAACCGGAGCCTGAATACGAATGTCCAAGAGAATATTATGGATGTTGCGACAAGCATATCATCGAGTTCGAGGTGGATCATTAAGTGAGCTTGAACTCATGTTATGTATAATTAAGTATGTTTAATTAAGTGTATCTTATGATGTAAGCGTGATGTAAGTGATGATGTAATCGCATATGATGTAAGCGTGATGTAAGCAATGATGTAATCGCATAATAATGTGGTATGACAAAGCATGACATTAATGCTTATGTCACTACCCCCTATAAATATGTATGCACCCCCATTGTGAAAAAAATATCAGAATTTCCATAAAAACCTCTCTCTAGCTTTCTCTCTCTAAATGTGTTTCTAAAACTCTTAAGTTTTCCAGACTTCTCTAACGTCTTCATAAGTATTGATTTATTTCAATTATACTATGAGTGGCGATTTTATTTCATCTTCTTAAGCATAAGCTCTGGTTTGTCAATATGACTTTGTCAACATGACATTCGAGGGAGATGAATTCCTAAAAGTGGTTGAGCACGATAGAGACTTAAGAGTAGAATGTCCTGATAGCTCCCAATACCTGGAATTTAATCGAACAACCATAAAAAATCCAAATTTTTTTTTCTGAATATTACTGATTTTTCAATATAATATTCCGAACCGAATTGAAACCAAAAGAACGAAATAGAAACCGAAAAAACGAACTGAACTGAATTTTATGATTAACCGAATGGATATTAAATCCCTATATCCAAAAACCAAAAAAACTGAACCGAACTAAACCAAAAAAGAGATGACAAAAATTATAAACACAGTTTACATCTAAATTATAAAATGATTTTTCATTTGTGTATATATTAATCCATTCTTACATAAAATAAAATTAAAAAAAAAACAGAAATGTTTTTAAAAAAAATTCTTATATAATAGGTTAATATAATTCTTGGATAAAATTATAGTTCTACTTAAATTTCATACAAAAAACTGGAATTTATTTCTATTTTTTTATAAAATCTGAAATTTAAGAAGTATTGAACTAAATGAAATTGATATATTATCATATTTTGATAACATTTTTTAAAAAATTGCTATGAATTGTTTTAGATTAAATTTTGGAATTCAATTAAAATACATGCATATTAGCAGCTAATTCATATATTCAAAAGTTATCTTCTCAAAGCAATTAAAACATCAAGAGAATTAAACATTTTTACAAAAAATTACAAATTCTTTAATAATTAACAGTACAAAAAATATAAAAATATAATATAACTAAAATTTTTTATATACTACCCGCGCGTAGCGCGGGATATCCTCTAGTAATTTACTAAATGCCTAAGACCAATTCTATTAGGAGTTTATAAGGTCGTCTTTTAAAAAAACAATTATTTTTTAATAGCGGATCCCACATATTTAATATTAAACCGCCCTTAAAAATCTCTTGTTTAAGGGACGTCTTGTACACTGTTTCGCCACGTGGCAATACCTTATTCATCGGATTTTTGTTTTTTTTTGTTTTTTTTTGAAAAAACGAAAAAAATAGAAAAATATATATATATATATTTTTAAGAACTTTTGGGCAGTTCGCTGATGGATGTGCTCTAACATCTATTGTCATGCTCAGATCTTATTATATGAAGTACCAAATTAAGGGTGGGCATAATTCGTATTCGGACCCGTCCTGTCTTATACTGAACCGTTCACAAATTCTCGTCCCATATATATCTCGTATTCCTATATGGGATAAGTTTTCAATTCCTGATCGGGAACGGAACGGGATGGGATGGGAATGGAAATTCCCAAAATTCTTGAAATCACGTTTATGATAAATATAAATATATAGTTTATATATATTCTATGCATTTGTTATGCAAAATAAAATCATATCTTATCTATACAATAATATATAAATATATTATAATATTAAATGGGATATAAATGGGATGAGTTTTTGTGTTCCCGAAAAATCCCGTCCCGAATTCCCGAACATCCACCCTTAAATACCATATTTCAAGGTTAGTAGTAGATCTTAAAAAAATGTTCTATATTTCAAAGTTAGTAACTGCCTCTTTATTTTCTTTTTTTCATCAAAGATTGACTATAATCAAACTAAGGTGTCGCGAATAGATTAGGGGAGCTTAGCCATTGCGGTACCAGCCGGTCAACAAAGGAGAAGGGGGCCTCATGGTGTCTTGATCCCTTAGCAAGAAAGTCAGCACAGATGTTAAGAGAAAGCGGAATATATGATACTGAGAAACTTTTTGAAGTTCTTCCAACTCCGATGCAATGGAGGGCTATTCCTCCTCTTCCTTTACATGCTTTATCATTTGGGCACAATCCAATTCAAAATAGACCTCGCGTTTACCTTGTCGGAGCAGCTTCGTCATCGCCCAGGTAATTCTTTCAAGTTCCGCGTGGAGGGAGGATTTATTGTTTCGCTTGGCTCCAAGACGTATCAACACCGTATCGTTTTCTTGTAGTAACACAAAACCAAAACCCACGAGTTTAGCATCCTGTCCTATGAACTGTCGACTTGACATCACGTCCTATATAGCGTTGTTCTCTGTTCCTGTGTCGTCTGATCTGATTCCTCCCAGGGCTTGGTTTCCTCTGCTACATCTGTATTCTCATCTATCACTTGCGCTAGTCTCCAACTTTCAGCTTCATGATTCGCAAGCTGAGCGGTATCAAGTGCAGGGACTTCAGTTCCATTAAACATTTTTTTTGTTTTGTGCCTTCCACATATACCACATATTCCCGTGGGAAAGTTTTCTTGTGGTATACCGTCTTTCTTTGCTCTCCCTAGTAGATAGACAAAATTGAGCAGAGAGAGCTACACGGGAAGGAACTCAGAGATGATGGAATAGAGGATAAATCCCAACAATGAATTGCAGGGGAGCATTCAAACAATTAATAAGTGATTAATTGTTTTATTATCAGCCCCACAACATCGAAAAGCTCTGTCCATACCACAATGTCGATCTTCCGATCTGCTTGTCATTGCTACGCAACCCGACAAAGCTTGCCAGTGAAAATGCTTGATCTTCTTTGTGGTTTTGAGTTTCCAAACCTGATTTTTAAGACCTTTTAAGCTTGGTTCAGAAAGTGTTGGGGTGTCTAGATGGGTCCTGAGGCTACTGGCCTGATAGTAGCCTGAGCGGATAGCCTCGATTTGGTGAACTCCCAACAGATATCATATCGGCGCCCTAACGTGCTTTATCATAAGCTTAAAAATCTTGGGATGTTTTTTGGAGCTATAAAAGCTCGTAATAAATCATGATTCCATTCCTTTGATTTGAAGTTTATTAGGTGATATACTTTTAGTTTTGAATCTTTGAAACACCTGTTGTCACAAGCTGGTCTCACCGGGGATGTGGGAATCCAATTATCAGACCACACACTAGTTTCCGAGACTGTACCGATGGTTCTGTGCAGCCCACTTTCTATGAGTTATTTCACAGCCGGTAGGCTCTTCCATCCATATGACAGACGTTGGCCATTCCGATCTCAAAGGGGGAGGATTTGCAGTAACACCTGTCTTTCAGCTTGGACGAGGGCGAGGTTGGTAACTGTCTATGAACAAATTACTACCCATATAATAAAAAAACCTCAATTATTTACATTTCGCCGACAATATCTCAGAACTTTTTAATTAGTAAAAAAAAAGTCAATTGTTACTGACTATATATTTTAGTCATATATTTTTATTTATCAAACCATTTTGGTCTCGGAACTAGTCAACATATTGTTGACTAATTCTAAGAAAAAAATAACTTACTAAACGAAAAAAAAAATTGAGGTTTTTCTTATCTGGAAAATATATATTGATTCTTCTTTTTTAGCAAAATAATTTAAAATAGGTAAATCTCTACTATTTTAATTGGTGATTCTTGTTTTATTTAATTATTTTTAACATCAATATAAATAAATAAAAATTATTAAAATTATTTGTTTCATAAATAAATGGAATAAATAATTAATATAAGTTATTAGATCGATTTAAGAGTTTTTTTATCTTAAACCATCTAAATAGATTATTATTTTAAAGTAATAGAACTATATCTAATAATAAGTGTTAGTTTATTATTAAATTTTTATGGTTTAATTATTGGGTTAATAATTTTGTTAATATTGGATAAGAAGTATGATTAAGATAGCATCTTAAACATATATTTAAATTCTTAAATTATTTACAACATAATTATGAACCAATATTTCAAAAATATTACTTATATCCTATTAAAAGAGGATACATATGAGAAAAAACCAATAGTCATGTGTTACATTATAAAATAGGGCTAATTAGCTTAATATTACTCTTGCGTGTGATAATATATGTTACATTATAAAATAGGGTTAATTAGCTTAATATTAATCTTGTATGTGATAATATATAAATTAACATGTGCCAAAACAAATTTAGCTACAGCGAAAAAATAGTCTTGCATTTATTTATTCATTTTAAAGTAAACCATTGATAACAAAAAACAAACTAAAACATTAATTAGTCAGCTATATAGTTTATAGTTAGTTCTATTTTGTGACAATAGTCAATTATTTATAAAATATAATTACATATTAAGTAGTTAAATATTTGTGAATATGGTATAAATATAGTTAACTATAATCTATATTAGATTATAGCTAGCTATATTTTAGAATAGTGACAATAGTGACCATAGTCAACTATAGTTCTTTTTTTTTTGAACAAAACAAATCATTAAAAAAGCTTAAACCAGGTTCAGCCCACTAACAGGCTACAAGGAACATCATTGAAAGAAGCTAGAACGTTCTTCGCGATACTATCAGCTCGAGAGTTGTTAAAACAAGGGATGAAAGAAAAATAAAAATGCACAAATAGATAAGCGAGAGTAACGATATCCCAGAGAATTTTGAAGACTTCAGAAATATACTCCCGATTGTTGATTTTTTAGATCGGGTCCAAAGCATCTAATAAGAGATGGAGTTGGTCAGAACCAATCTCCAGAGCCCGTGTGAGTGCCCTTCTGATTGTGATTGCTTCAACTGCCAACAGGGAGGAGAAAAAATCTTCAGCACATAGCCGATGTCGGAATCCATATTAGCCAAATTGAGGATCCAAGCCATTCCAGGCAGCATCCATATGACATGTAGTCGTCCCAGCTTGTGGTGTAGGAGGTGTGTTATGCGGGTGATACTTCTGTATCGGAGGGACTTCCGATTGCGCTTCTTCCCACTCTCGGGCTGCTGCAATCGCCCTGGAAACAACTGTAGCTGGAGAAGGTGTGAAATCCTCAAACACAGCTTTATTCCTCACAACCCAGATGGTCCAACAGATCCACGAGAAGAGAGGCGTTGAAACCACACCCAGGGGAGGTAGAGTGATCCATTTCTTACTCAGAATAATAGCCTCTTTAACATTAGATAGCATCGTACTTATCACCTGTGTTTTAAAGGGTGTTTGGTCCCAAACCTGTTGAGCAAAAGAGCACTGGAACAATAGATGTTCCCTAGTTTCGAGATCACCACATTGGGGACACATAGCTTGGTCCAATAAGCTTTGTTTAAGTAGGTTTTCACCAGTAAGGAGAACATCCTGAGCAAGATTCCACAAAATGACCTTGAATTTAGGAATAAGTGGTCAGTTCCATATCTCTTTAATCCAATTGAACTCACATGCATTCACATTGGGGGGGGGGGGGGGCNGTCTAAGGGCCAAGATATTGGCAGCATACGAAGGTAAAACTTCCCAAACCATTTCCTTATTCCATTCGCCGTTGTCCTTTAGCAGATCTGCAACTAACCAATCTTTGGTGGCTTCGGTCGCTGAACCCATAGGCCTGAGCGGTGCCGACAAAGAAATCCAGGGATCCTCCCAAATAGAGAGACTCTGTCCATTCCCAATTACATGCCCCAGATGTGGAGAGAGAAAATCCCGTCCTATAAGAATTCCATGCCAACCATGGGAAGAGCTTGAAGTTTGCGAGACCTCCAAAAAGGTAAGTCTGTACAATATTTGCCTAGGAGAATTTTTGCCACCAAACATGAAGAATTTTTGATTAGACGCCATGCCAATTTTGTCAGAAGGGCATCGTTAAAAGCCTGAGCCTCTCTTATACCTAAACCTCTCTTAACTTTAAGTTTGGCAATTCTGTTCCACGAAACCCAACAAGTCTTCCATGTATTAGGAGAAGAGTCCCACCAAAATCTTGTGAGTGCGGAATCCGTTTGCATAAGCTCTTGGGTAGCTTAAAACACGCCATTGGGTAGGTAGGGATCGCCGAAAGAACAGATTTAATCATTGTGAGTTTACCAGCTTTAGATAGACGTTTTGAAGATCAGCTGTTAGCCTTTGTACGTATCCTATCAACAATACCCGTGAATAAGTCCTTCTTTCTCTTACCGAAGTGCTCAGGAGGCCTAGGTATTTCCCCTGACCACCTTCTTTTTCAATTTTGAGGCAAGCCTTCACTCTTAGTTTAATGTGGTCTCGGGTCTTTCTTGAAAATGTAATAGAGGATTTTTTCACATTGATGGTCTGGCCTGAAGTTCTTTCGTACTGCTTGATTATCTTTTGCAGAGTTTCACAGCTGGTGACACTTGCTTTACAGAAAAACACAGTGTCAGCAGCAAAAATCAAGTGATTGATTGTAGGGCTTCGGCGTGCAACTCGGATACCGGAGAGTGTCCCATTAAGTTCCGCTCTTTTAGATAATCCTGACAACACTTCAGAGCAGAGGATAAAGATGTATGGGGATGGGGGTCCCCTTGCCTAATTCCCCTCTGAGGTAACACTTTCCCTTGAACACTGCCATTAATCAGAAAGGAGTAGGAGACTGTAGATATGCACTTAATGAGAAGTTTAGTGAAAATCTGGTTAAAACCCAACCTCCTAAAAACCGCAGCAATGAAAGACCACTCAAGTCTATCATAAGCTTTGCTCATGTCGATTTTAACCGCCATAGAGCAATGCTTAGTGGCAGCAGAAGTTTTGAGAAAATGAAGAATCTCATGTGTTATGAGGACGTCATCTGATATAGCTCTCTTTGCAACAAATGCAGATTGGTTTTCAGACACCAGGGAAGGCAAGAGGGGCTTCAAGTGTCGAGCCAAGATTTTGGAAATAGTATTATAATAGACGCTACAGAGGGCAATAGGTCGGTAATCTGCCACAGTTTGTGGGTTCTTCACTTTAGGGATCAATCTAATATTGGTAGAGTTGATGGACTTGGGAATGCAACCTCTGGAAAAAATCCCAGCAATCTCTTTAGTGAAGTCTTCTCCAATAGTAACCCAGTTGGTTTGAAAAAATCTTGAGGAAAAACCGTCCGGACCTGGGGCTTTGTCTGGGCTAATAGAAAATAGGGCAGCTTTCACTTCTTTCAGTGTCGGGGTTGCAACCATTTTCTCATTTTCTTCCTGTGTAACCCTAGATTGGAGAGCCTCTTCTACCGTGTCTAGACAAGTAGATCTTGTTGATTGGAATAGATTTTGATAGTAGGATCCTATGACTGCAATGATGTCCTCTTCTTTGTACACTGCCTTTCCATCTTTGTCTTCCAGCACCGAGAATTTTTTAGTTGTAATACGACCTCGCGTTATCGTATGGAAGAATTTTGAATTTTTGTCTCCTAGAGTAAGGCAAAGAACTCTGCTTCTCTGCTTCCAGTAGGCTTCCTCCTTAATGTAAGCTTCACTGAGTCTATTAGTAATCTTCTGTATTTCAGTTTCTGAGGTTAGAGCTTTTGACATTGCTACGTACGTCCAAATTCGCTTTCTCTAGGTAAATGACCTTGAAATTATTTTGATGGTGCTCTTTACTCCAGGTTGAGATAGCTCTTCTGCATCTATGGAGGCGAGATTCAACCGATTCCGTCTTAAACTTCTCCCAAGAAGAGGTAATTAATTCTGTGATTTCCTGGGTTGAAACGTAGTTGTCTGTCGGAGCGAAAAACACTTCTTTTTTGGTATCTTTATCCAGACAGGTCAGAAGAGGGCGGTGATCCGATCCCTCGAATGGCAGATACTTACAACAGCTTTTGGGAAATTCCTCTGCCCATACACTATTTACCACAGCTCAATCCAACCTACCGTGTATAGTGTGGTCACCTCTGACCCCTTTCCACGAGAGACTATCACATGTATGTCTAATATCATATTAGATCATTCGCAGCTAAAAAGTTCCTGAAATCGCAGAAATATCCCTCTGCTCTTGTTAGTCCTCCTGTCTTCTCAATATTATCAGTGATTTCATTAAAAATCCCTTAGGAGGAGCCAAGTTGAGTCTCTGCGCTGCGCTTGCAATGATAGTTCGATCCACATAGCTCTTCTACGAGACTGTTCTGGTTCCCCATAAAGGAAGGTAGTAGTGAATGTTTTTCCTTTATGAATCATTGTAGCTGCAATAATTTTTTTGCAGGACATAGAAACTGTGAGCTTAACATTCTCATTCCATAGGAGTGCTAAGCCTCTCCCCCTGGTGAGTGTGGCAGTACCAAATGGTAAAAGTCCTAAACAAATTCATTCTTGTTTTTAGTCACCATGAGGAAAATTACATCTACTCTGAATTATTTTGTGTAGCTCCTGGATGCGACGAATCGTTGTGGGGTTTCCTAAACCACAACAGTTCCAGCTCAATATGCTTAAGGAAGAAAAACACGCGGATTCCAAAAATCCGCATCATTTTTTCGCAATAAGTGGGATGATCTCAGTTAGAGGAGGGTTTAAGCTCGTAGCTTGGCATTCTGAGGCACCTTGTGCTTTCTGATTGCGTCTTGGTGCAGCTCTAGAAGTGGTTCTTGGGGTATTCCTTGCTAGCCTTCTACTTGGGGATAGCCGGATAAGGACATTCCGCAAAATGGGAGATTTTTGAACTTGTCTGACTTTCCTCTTTTTCTTGGCAGATTTTACCGTGAGGGACTTCGGGGTGCTTTGTGTTTTGGTAGGTGGTCTTCCTCGTCTCTTCATTGGTGGAGGATCTCAGACGGTTTTAAAAGCAGAAAGCGTGCCTGTTCAGCCGAGTCCATGTAAGGACCCATGGAATCAGACTTTGTTGGCTGTGCTGGGATGAGGGGCAAGGAGGTGGGTCCTTGGAGAAAATTCTGCTGATCTCCGTTTAAGGGTTTAGCTAAGATTCCTGAGGAGGATCCCGTGTCTTGGTTTTGCTCTCTCAAGTATGGGGAGTTCAGCTTCTCAACCGTAAGGGCTCGAGCCGTCTCCTGCATGAGACCCTATGATTCACTATTCATAACTCGTGCTCTGTGTGCTGCACTCTCCATCGGATCACCACAATGAATATACTTGTGGGTAACCTCTTGTAACTCTTCCATTATGGTTTCAACATTGGCTTCAGTGAATTCCTCATTCGAATTATTCCTCATGTCCATGATAGGGTTCTTCTCCGTAATGCGAGGGACTGGGCTCTTCCCACTAGCTTCTCTGAGGGGTGTGCAAGATATGGTTGGTTCCCAGTTATTCCTTGCTGCTGGATCTCTTTCTCTCCACTCTAGGCGTCCACGCACAGTAAGGGGGAGAGCCATGATCCAAAACATTTCTGGCTCCCTTACGGTAATGATCACCAGTATGATTTGACTGCCTCATGTATGGAGGAGAGTTTGTTGGTGAGTGGTTTGAGTAAGATCGGACGTTTGTCGTGTTCTGAATGGTATCTCTCTGGGGTGAGTGGGAGTCCAGCGGGAGTTTACCCCTTCGTGGATGCTCATCTTCCCTTCTTCGATACCCAACCTGCTTATAGTGGAGGCTTTTATCATACCTCTCATCTATTGTCTGATATCGTGAGGATACTTTTGTTTCTGTCTTTCCTGGGAGTCTTCTCGTGGATTGGGGTTTGAAGGGCAGTCTATAGCATCATGGGAGAGGAGATGGCAGATCGAGCAATAACCTTCCAACTTTTCATATTCCAGATGCACCATTACCTCTTAGTTCCCAGGGAACTCCAGAATAGTTTCCTTGATAATGGGTTTAAGGCCATTCACCTTAACTTTGACTCTTGCTGCCGTTGTTGTGAGGTTATAATCTTCAAGATCACCTATCTCCATGCCAATATATTTCACTAGTTTTTTTTGCCAATAGTGTAAGGGTATTCCCAGT
>OVBB01003168.1:0-10130 GCA_900406415.1 Isatis lusitanica
ACCCAATAATATTGAACAAGTGCAGTGTATTGTCTAAATATTTAGTATACTTTCTATGTAAACAATATTTACCGTTAAATGTTTGCAATAATGAAAAACTGTACTTGAGCACTACTCTGAGCCATTGACTTTAAAGATAAGGTTGTCTTGTCTCATTTTATAGCCTACTTCTTCAGTGTGATTAATAATTTGAAACAAACATCTTTGGAGATTTAACTGCAACTTTGTTAATAGTTCCCTTCTAATTTCACTAGTTTGAAAAGATTTTGTGTTCAACAGTTTCTCCTTTTTAAAGCAAATTGTGAATATGAGTAGAGCTAAAATCTGTAAAGTCGCTTTAACTAACATAATCTTTAAAGTTTATATCAGGATCCATCCATGTATATTTAAACTATGTTTGTATTACAAATTACAAAAAAGATGCTGTTAAACTTTTTTACTGAACTTGTTAACTCTTGATCTTAATTAAATTGTATAGTATTTGATCCCTAAAATGTACTTCTGGATTTTTGGTTATTTTTACACAAATTAAGAAAACATATTAAAATTTGACAATAATTGTATCAATTTCTGTGCTTCAAAAAAAGTATCAATTTTTTTATCAACAATTTTCAATGATTTTAAATTATAGTTTGTTATTAATAATCAATAAAAATATATAGAAAACTCAAAAAAACTATTTAAAAAAACAGTTAAAAAATATATTTAGTTTTTATAAACGGAAGGAGATTAACTTGGGACAGGGGAAAAAACCAATTGATCACTCGAGAATAATTAAAACTGTAGAGAAGTTGAGGCGCGGGAACCTAAACCCAAAAACTCCGCAGAACCGACCGGTTCACTGCTACTGTCTGTGGTCACTCAAATACAGAATCAGGTGTCCCGTTTTCTCCGTAACAACCCTCTCTGAACGCAACAAGTGTCCACAAGTTTACGTTGACTAGGACCCACCGGAACCGATAAACATTTGAACACACGGCTGTTCACGTGATACTGTCTTTTTTCTCTTACTGTCATAAAATTTTAACAGAACGTTTATCAGTTTATCGTGTGTTGTCAAGAGGGACGGACGAAGCCATGTTATTAAGATTTTTAGCTTTAAAACAAACAAAAACGCACACTTAAGACCATGATACATTTGTATGAGATAGCTGTTTGTTTTTATAGAAATTTAATTATTCATATCTGTAAATAATCAACCTATCAAGTTTAATGAAATAAATGAAGCAAATTCACCAAATGTGTCCCAAAAAGAGGTATGCTGAAACACACACACACAAACAAAAAACCCGCTGGTTTTGGAATTACCTCTTAAGATTTTTAAAATAATTCACCAGATGTCAAAAAAAAAAAAGAAGGTGAAGCAAAACGAAAAAGTCATTTGATAAATTGTGTAAGAACTAGAAGGAAAATCTATTGTTACTATCAACAATCTAAATGCTAACTAACAGTTTTCTTATACTCCTCCATAGTCACCGTGAACTAGTGTTTTATTTTCGTTCTTCTTCTCTAGTAAGGACATTAAATGTAAAGTAGGAAAGGTAATCGAACAAGTGATAAACCCCAAACATGTATATTGAGTAACCATTTCAACATTGCCAGATACTAATTAAATTTACTATCAATAACAATATACATTACACGAACTTAAAACTGTATTTCGCGTAGCGACAGATCAATAATACTAACATGCAAAAACTATTAAATTTTAGTTTCATACGCTGTGATTCAAAATCGGTCAATTATGTATGTAAGAATGGAATATTGGATGTTAAGGACGCAGATTAGTTACTAGGCCGATCTATATTATACAATATACGTATTTTATTTTATTAACCAAAGCTTATCCTATATTATGCATGCATGATGTACCATTTATATGCAGTATGCCCCATACCTGTGAGGTGGATCGGAGACAATGAACCCAGAAACACATTTACGTAATTATAATAAGCGAATGCTTATATTTATAACTTACAGGAGACCAAAAGAAAAAAAAAACATAATTAGGAAATGATGCCCCAAGTTTGTTTGACGAGACAAAGCGTTTTAGAATACGAATATATATATACGTCCATTTCATAGAAATTTAGTCATAGCATCATGTGCTAGAATTAATACACAATTACACAATAGTTATTCCGACAAATTATATTCAACCCAAATATTTTAAAAACCTTTGATCAAACCTGAAGGAGCACCTATAAACATATTGAGAATCTATTAGATTCACTAATACTGGTCCTGGTCGATGGTCAGAACCTCTCTTATCTAAAAAAATTGGTTAGAAGCTGGGAATAAATGAAAATATTCAGAATTACCAAAGCAACGATCTAACCGAGATTGAATCCATAGTTTATGTCGCATCCCACCCCAAGTGAAGTCATTACCCTTTTAAGAACTGCTTTTCATTTTGTGGTATTTACTTCATAGTTATTACTTATTAGCTATTCACTTTATGAGTAAACTAAAATTTTTAGATCATCCTGTCCTGCAGGGACTTAGAAAATGATAATATTTATATTTATGATCGTTTAAAAATAATATACTTTTATGATAATAGAAATTTTTGAGATGGCGCAGACAACAAGTCGGTGTAGGATTTGGGAGGTCACAAATGGACTTGTTTGCTTAGAGACACGGACACGTGCGACGAAGAGTACGTTGACTTTTGACCGGGTCCCTTCAAATACCCTGCACGTGTGGTAGACATTGCTTTGGTCTTTTTTCGGCCTCACATACTGGGCCGTGTTGAACAGAGATATTGGCCCCTTTTTGTACTGTTGAAGTAAAACACGAGTTCTTCAATTCCGATCTCCATTTATGTCGTTGACAAAAATAAAATCTTCATTTATGTCCAACAACATTAAATACGATATGCAGTGCAGATAGGTTCAGCCGTATTTATCCACAATTTTCTTTTTTTTTTGGATCTCTTTGTAATCAACTTTTATTTGGTCAATTCACAAACCCTTCAAATGACCGATCAACCACAGTCTTAGCTTTTGTGGACCTAAAAAAAAAACTATAGCATGCCATTTTTGCGCCTCTTCGATAGTATACATGTTTATATTTTATAAGATTAATAATGAAACAGTAACATGCCCATGTCAATGATTTTTGTTGCTACATTGGGACGACGACATGAACATTATAATATTATCTATAAAGATGATAAAAGTATAATTAAAAGTTCATCATGGGTTGTTTAAACTGGGACATGCAATAGAATATACATGCATACACGAATAATGCGCTATGCAGTGTTTTTATGTCGCAAGCCCATTATTTTCTGAAAACCATCATAAATATCTTCTTTTCTTGTCCTAATTTTATCGAACCAATTTGTTAGTCCACGACCAACCACATGAAAAAATTGTTTAGATATTTAAAATATGCCAACTTACATGAACTATGATGATAAAAAAAAAGTTACGCTAACCAACGGAATGTTAATAATTAGTAATTACCAATTACTATGCTTTTTGTGATACTATTTGATTAACTTATCAATTCTTTCTATTATATATACGACCCAAATGACTTTTCTTGAATCAATGAGTTCGATTGCTTTAGGAAACCATCATTTCGACTTCGTCTTGTCCTAACAATTGATATGTCTATTTAAGAATCACATGACATTAATTATCTCGTTAGGTCGAAGTCAGAAACCAGATTTGATCATGTACAATATTTATTTAAATTTTTTTTTTTGGTATCATTAATTATGTACTTTAAAACCATGATTGCCAACTACTATTTTTAAAAGTTTCTGTTAAAATTTGTTAGGGTTTAAAATTTTTAAGCTTAGAACATTTGATTAAAAATGAATAATTAGAAACTCTCAAGAGTAAATGAAGCCATAATCATCGAAGAGATAAAGAAGAAGATATGTGCTTTGCTTTCGTAAAAGAAAGTCTAGTTGATATTAAAAACATTTACAACATAAAATCATCATCAAAGGAATAATACTTAATTTCCGGGACTTGCACATGCAACAACTTCCCAACATAGTGTTGTCACTCTTTCATACAACATGAAATTATTATGTGAGATATATTATTATTATATCCTAGGCTAATTTTAGATATTTTTGGATTTAATATTTCTCTCTTTTGGCATTACTTTCACGGATTATTTGGATATGTTATAATATTTGGCCAAATTAAGTAACCCCTCATTAAGTTTCAATTATTTTGTTTCATATGTCCTGATTTATCAGACCAAATCATATTATCTAATTCGTACTTCAAATGCGAATAAACCAATTTGATTCCCCCATGTTCGACTACTTATTTAAGTTATAAGACTAGTTTGGTCCCCTCGCTAACTCCCTAGCACATAGATATTGACCAATCCACAAAAACGTTATTTTAATCTTTTAGTATACTAATAATGCATTAGCTAAAGTTTTTTTATCAACAAAACTATATATGCGTTTAACAAAACATGTGGGTAGAGTAAAGGCATGCATGGTGTGGTTTTAACTTTTAACCGTAATGGAATTACATTTATAGCATGTATTGTAATCGTCATTTTAATGCAAGCGAAAAAAACTGTCGTGACTCGTGATCATATTCAAACAAAAAAAAAGTTTAATGTCCGAGTGTTTTATCCCTTAAGTTTTATACAGTTTACTTATGTTAGTATGTTGTGTAATTAATGTGTATTATTATCTTGCCTAAAGGGTCGAATCCAATAGTAAAAGTGAAGCAATCACGTATAAGCAACTACGCAAGAGTGAATGCCTTGCCTTTTTTAACGTCTACACGTAGTATCAGTTCTGGAAAACACGTAAATGTGTGTTCTATTTAGGGACTTAGGATTGAAGTAATCGTATATATTCTTTTCATATAACTCTTTTAGATTTTCTTAAACAAAAACACTTGGTACCCTCTTTATCACATTGCGAATTAGGGCAAATACATAAACAAATCACACTTTGATTTTGGATCTTTTCAAGTTTACTAAGGATTTATTGGGCTAACTCTTTCCCCACTAATGGGCCTTGCGAGATACTATATAGTCACCTCATTGATTCGCATCTGATTTCTATCATATAATTTGATCAACTTATTGAAACATTTCATATGTATACTCCGTGGAGATAAAAGATCCACTGATCATCCACGACTCACGAGCACACACACACACACACACACACGTCAAAGCAATGGTGTTTTATTGCTGTGAACTGAAGCAACTCATTTCATTGTTAGATAATTTCAGAACGAGAAAATCGCAAACGCCGAATTGTAGAAACTTAGCTATCAAAGAATCAAGAATATAGTAGAATTCATCTTTTTCAGAGAGCTCTATGCAGCAGCAGGTCCCTTGAGCTTCTTACTTATTGCGGCGATGTACTTTCCCTGGTGGAATGCTTGCTCCAACTCCAATTCCGTTGGCTGTCTCGACCCGTCTCCGGCGAATGTGCCCGCCCCGTACGGGCTTCCACCTTTCACCTTCTCCATCTCAAACATACCAGCACCAAATGTGTACCCGATGGGGACAAATATCATCCCGTGATGAACCAGCTGAGTAATGGCAGTTAATCTACACATAAATCCCGTTTTGTTATTATCATAACGCAGCAAGTTTGTCTCGCTTGATGAGGTGTTGTTGAGATTGAGAAAAGGAACTTACGCGGTGGTTTCTTGACCACCACCTTGAGACCCTGTGCTGTAGAAGATTCCGGCAGGCTTACCGGCGAGTTGCTGAGTCCTCCAGAGGCCACCAGTTGCATCTAAGAATGCCTTGAACTGAGCCGCCATCATACCAAACCTTGTTGGGAAGCCAAAGACAAAGCCATCAGCCTCGGCGAGGTCGTTGGGTGTGATAATAGGAGCATCACTCTTTGGCGGTGCACTCATTTTAGAGAGCACATCTTCTTGGAGCGTCTCGGGTACCTGTCAGGTTGATGCTTCAGTATATGTTCAAAGGTAACTTTCTGATCAGAAAAAAGCGAGTGCAGAAAAAAGATGCAGAATCAAGGAACAAGGGAAAGCAAACTAGAGACATCTGGGAATGATGATATAGTATTGTTGGTTCTGAACCCCCAGAGTCAGAGATAGAAGAGCTCGAGAAAGAAAAGACTGTAAAAACTGTTAGTAGGTACAAATGTATAAAGAAAAGGCAAAACTGAGCGTCTTCTTTCTTTCTTTCAGAGGACAGAGAGTCAAGCAAAATTTAGTTTCGATGATATGATCTCAGTGAAGCACACATTGTTTAATTCAGACAAAGAAATAATGCAAGGTAGTAGATCGGTTCTGAAAGCATGCTGCATGCACAGCGAAGGAAGTAGACATTATCATTGAAATATTGTTAAGTCACTCAAAAGATATCAAATAGCCTAAGACTGGTGACAGCTAAATAAAAAAAAAATCTAGAAATGTATTCCCCCTTTCTTTCAGACACAAAAACTCTTGGTGTTTCTAACCTCAACACAACTCTGTTTCAAAGTTTTTTGTAGTTAGTTATAAACCCCTTTGAATCTCAGATATGCTAATTTAAAAGGAAAGAAAGGATAAGGAAGCAGGAAGCAGTCACCTGCCAGAGTTTGGCTTCGACTCCTTCAACAGAAGCAGCACCTTTCCTAATCTCTTGTGCTAATTTCTCCACGTGTCCGTACATGGAGTAGTACCTGTTACACTCACCAGGCTTGTCAATGCATTCTCCAGATCAGATCATCATAAACGCGAATTCTATACAGCAGAATTTCAAAATCCAAACCGAGCAAACACCAGTTTCGTCCATGTTCTACAGACCCAGGATTCTAAACTAAATCCAAATACAGTCGCGAAAAGCAAATCGTCGGATAAATGTATTAAACCACCGCAAAATCTTCGATTCACAATGAAAATAAATCACAATATACGTCACTGCACGTTCAGATCACCGAAAATTAAATCGAAGTTGACCGATCGACTATTTGATGAGAGAGATTGAACTTTTTTTGTTTACATACACGATATAAACTTTGGTCGCCATTGAATGAAGTGCCCTTTGTTCAATCGTTTCAGCGAATCTCTGAGAAAAGCTTTTCTGATTTTTCCTTGTTTCCGAAAAATCGATCGAGCTCCAAAGTCCACCAAAGTCGTATTTTCTCTTTGGAGAATTTGTAGGTCAACCCCCTAACATTTGATGAATTTATATATTGCACCCCTTCATTTTTATATGTATTTTTAAAAAACCGCTTTCTGAATACGCGATTATATCAGTTTTTTTAGATTTTAGTTTTGTTTCGCAAAAGATTGAGCTATGAATATATGAAAAATATAGTATAGGTATAAATTCCAAGAATTTTGTGAATGGTGGTTACATACGAATAAGTAACAAATGAATCAGTTAAAATCAAATAACTGAAACCCTCTGAACAGCACAGAGGCTTTCCTTATCTACGGTGTGTGGAATCGCCGAACTCATCCTCGATAGCCTCCGTGACGAGACACCGCGAAGCCTCCATTAAGTCGGGGCTGAGCCTAAACATCAAGACGCAGAACTCCATCTGGTTCAACGTGCCGTCGCAGTCGAAATCCCCTTCGTTGATCATAGACCGCACGTCTTCGTCCGTCATATCCCCGAGACCAAGAACCGCCGCCGCGTTCCGCCGGAGGCTCTCGAACGTGATGACACCTTTCTCAGGATCCATCAACAGCTCGAATCCGTTACAAAGCTCTCCGATCAGACCCTCGCCTCCCAGCTTCCCGGCCATCGCCGGAAGGAAATCGTGAAAACTGGGTTCTTGGTTCTGTTGGGTCGGTCTGGCTGGTGACTTTGGAGACGCCATTAAAACCTGTTTGTTGAAAAGTCTGAAGATTTATCGTTGACTTGAGAGGGGTTATCTATGAAGATGTTATTTGCTTTGATGTTTTTGTGATATAAATGTGGAAATAAAAGGGAGTGAAGAGTGTATATAAAGGAGGAGATTTTGCGATTTCCGAGAAGAGACACATCTTGTGGAAGCCAACTAATGGAGAAAGGTCCGTGTCTTGGAAATTGCGAGAAATGCCCCTAATTGTTTTGTCGTCTGGGTTCTTCTCGGAAGCTTGCTTAGAGGGTAAAGTCGGTAATTCAACGCAATGTGTTGTCTCTGTTTCCACGGACACGGAAAGGGATAGAGGGTAAAATCGTCCGCTGCTTTATATAGAAATAGAACGAGTAAAGTAACAAACGAGGAGTTTTCTTCCCTTTGTTTATTGGTGCAAGTTTTCTGCCACTTTCCTCCGCAAGTGTCTTAAAGATATTTTTATTTTGATGATGGAGAAAAATTATGATATTTTTCTTTGAAGATATTTGTTCGGTTCGAGTAGAAATTACTCTACACTTTTCTTTTGTTATCTATCTATTGAAACAATAACATGAGATCAAGCGAGGCCGGTCCAATATGATTTTTTTTTTCTCTTCGTTTATGAAAGTGTTTTTAAGAAATTAGTTTCAAGAACTTTACATTTTATATTTCCGTGTTCAAAATATGGATTACTGATCCTTTTGGTCAAAGGTCATGAAGTGTGGGGAATTGGTTTAGTCTCTATTATACAATTATGTGAAAGTTAACACATGTTTGAGTTTATAAACCTGTTAATCTGTCTATTTGAATTGAATTTGATTTTTCAAATAACTGTATAAGAGAAGCTACGGATGGATTTACAGCTCCAAATTAATGAATACTAGTAAAATGTTTGACTCGTATTCAGATTTCATAACTATGCGTGGTCTTTTATTTATTCATACTTTGGTGTCCCTTATTTCAAAAGACAACGCTATGGGAAACTCTAAATGCAACGACAGAAATAATATTCTACTGATTGGTCTGCCCGGCCGGTCTGTACCGCGTGTCTCTATTTTAATTAATATCGAACAAATCTAACCAAACCTTGCTTTAGGGGATAAGCTACTTTCATGAATCATGATTATCTATGTATATACTTATCAAAATCCCACTGCAATAATGCTTATATATACATTAAAAAACGACTCACGTTCAAGTTCAACGAACTAGCACTGAATCATGATTAATGGATATCTTAAGTTTCGCCTCGTTTATTGGCTTGTCTTCTTAATGGATAAACCATTATTTGTGCTATTACTAAAACCTCTCATAAATGTATATATTTCGTAAAGGATACTCAACAAACTCCATAAGATTATACTCCTTTTCTATAGCCTCATCTTTCTAGTTAATATCAGCTATATAACCCTAAAAAGGCCCTAACCGATAGTATCTGAAATTTGATTTCTTACGTATTTCGGGTCTACTATATTGATTTCTACTTGATCAATCATGCAGCGCATTTTTTATACACAATGTGATGTTTAACCGTGGGCCGGTTCATATGCTTAATCAACACCACCGATCGTGGCAGATTTTGAACAAATCGCTCGAGAAAGCCCATCACAAGTTCACAACATCTGATGAATTCATTTGTTTGTTTAGTTAAAACTGAGGATTGTTTGTTTGAATATTCAATTTTATTCATTGATCATTGGGCAGAAAGCTTTGTAAAATTTTCGTCGTCTCTGAGCTTACGTTCTGTGAATTGAGAATTTTCCCATTTGAGTTTATTCTATTTTTAATCTTCGTTTCATTACATATTTTCTTAGTCTCTTCCTTTAACTACATTATCTAGTTCCAAATGAACAAGAAAAAGGTTCCAAATGATAGATAAATTTACATCTTCTTTGAAATATATCATAAAATGCACTTAGTTCTCAGGCACGTTGTGGTTGACATTAAGAGCCAATAATAACACGACGCAAGATATTTCACAGCTACTCATTGCAATTATCTTCCATGTCTCTCACTAACAAGCTAAGTAATAAAAATATATGCCATCGAACATTACTTATACCATTTCCTCTCTAATCCCAATATTTAATTAAAATAATTAACAGATTAACATCATTTGTTTATATAGCAACGTCGTTTCCAACTCTCTCCGGTTCCACAGGAGCCGCTATGGAAGCCATTAATGTGCTTCCTCTGCTCCTCGTCTCTCTGCTTTTAACATTCCTTGTCACGGAAGCAACTGATATTATCACAGCAAACCAGACTCTAAAAGACGGAGATACCATTGTTTCAAAAGGTGGTAGCTTCGAGCTCGGATTTTTCTCTCCGGGGGGATCAAGAAACC